>ML789292.1:3730-36753 GCA_009831015.1 Picea engelmannii
GAATAACAAAATAGCAATGGATTTCATCTGGGAAGGATTACCTAATCCGGTAAGAGAAAAGGTTGGTAAATGTTCATCAACCAAAGAACTTTGGGATAAGTTACATGACATATATTCTTCACCCATCACAGATTCAAAAAATGCCAAAGAAGATGCAGGTACAGATCAAGAAGAAATATGTTCACCATGTCAAACAGATTCAGAAGATGAAGAGTACATAATCAACAGAGGTATGTTGTTTTGCATTAATTGTGAAAAACGCAGACATCTTGAAATAGACTTCCATGAAGGAAATGAGACAAAAAAACAAATTGAAAAAGAAGACAATTATGAGGCAGAATTGATTAGTGCTTTAGATCAACTAAGAGAAGAAAACAATTCACTCAAGAAATAAATTGATGAAACAAAAGGAAAGTGTTCACATTTTTTAAGAAGCCCAACAGGTCATCTACTGTAGGTTTCATGATGGAATCCATATGATTGTGTTTCCTGCCAAAAATCCACCAAATCATAGACGCTAGCTATACACAATCCTTGCCTTTAGATTACAAGTGAACAAAACCACAAGAACATGTAAATTGTCATCGTTGGGTTTCCACAAATTGATCCATGATCTATGTGGCACATGGTTTACATGCACAAAATTATTTGCATGACAATCTCAATAGTGAAGTCCTTTCATTTTGTCATCATACGTTAATGAAGATTGATCTACCTTTGCTCATATATAAATAACTATATATCTATATATGAGAAAAGAAAAGAGTTAGAAATTATGGGGCACGAGATTATTTTTAGTCCGAAGTCTTATCTCTGGTTTTCTTTCGAACAACATGTTAGCTCCCCGCCCTTTGAAGCTAGTGACATATGTTTGAATGTGCACTCAGAATATCTTATTTGTTTTGAAAACTGCGAGCCTACCCAATACCATGATGGTTTGATTGTATACGCAATCTTATTAGTCCCTTACTACGTTGCATAGATTTTAGTAAGCGGCTTATCAATATTTTCATTATTTTGTTTTTAATTTTTTATTCAGTCTAACTTTTTAGGTTATATTCAATATGACAATTTTTTTGTTAATTTATACTCAACTTTATGTTTCAGGTTTTCATTTAGTCTAAGTTATTAGGTTATATTGATTATGATACTTTCATTGGAAAACTATCGTACTTTATGTACAAATAGATACAGATAGCTTTTCACTTTCTCTGTAGCCTTCCCTCTTAAATAACATGGGATGTTATTCATACTTAGAGTGGAAATTCCCATGCGAATAGACTTTCAGGCCATACCTACTCAACGTTATCAATAAACTATGTCTTCCTGACGACTTCTGTGACCTGATATGCACATGCAAATTTTATTATTCATAACGTATGGATCTAACAAGACAGTTGTTACTTCTTCCGGACGGCTTCTGTTCCATATTATGCACATGCAAATTTTATCAGAATTGGGGTTTAGATTTGAATGCAGAGGCGAGTCAACTGTGTTTCTAGGTAAGGAAAAATCGTTTCGACACAAGAAGTTTTCCCATGTATCCCCAATTTGGGATAAATGTGACAGAAGAAAAATTCCTATAAGCCCGTGATGGAAGAGGCTAGACATAGGGTTCAATCTCTGCTTCTTATAACGTTTTGACATCTTACACAGGCTCATTAATAAATATAAGGGCATGTTTAGCTTAAACCCCGGGAACAACATCAACAGTCGGATATGATACAAAAACACTAAACCATACCTACCCTCGCATGTTATAAACTGTTTCAAAATCAGAATCAAGTCGTGCCATCGAGGTTTCAGGAGGGTAATAGGAATACCTTTAGGGCAGCATGTAGATTTCTGAGAGACCATGAACAGGCTCCAAGGAACGTCTTCCAGTTTAGCATTTTTGAACCATTTATCGCCTTCCTATGACAATCATGTTGCCCGGGCTATAGAGTCCTCTGTAACCTCCAATTGCAGACCCCCAACTTTGGCTCTAAAACCATCAAACGTTTGATCAAAGGCATGTACGAACACTAGGTTATAACGTTTGAATTTTTGGATAAAAATATCCCAACTGTGCACCTGTAAATTGTTTATGGCATCGTTGTGGGCAAGAAGGACTTGACAGCCATTAGATTCGATTTGAACCATAGGGGCCATGGTAGCTATCAAATAGACACAATAGATACCATAAGAGGGAGGCTTCGTCTTCCAATAGACAAATAACAGGGAGAGGTCTGTGAAAACTGAAACAACCCGATACCTACAAACTTGGGCGACTATCATATTTGGCAACTTAAGTTTGGAGTGGAAAAAAACCAGAGGATGCATAGGCCTAAGAACCATTACACAAAATGAAGATTAAACCCCAACCACTATCAACTTCCTATTTGAATAATGAATGAGGATCATTAAATGTACAGGACAACAGGATGAGGTGTATTCGTGGGTAAATCAGACATGTACCAAGTGACATGAAAGTGATAAGACTGATAGAGCACAAAAAAAACATATCAATTACTAATCCAAATTTGTTGCACAATTATGGATATCAAAAATTAATACCATGCAATCAAACATGGAACTGATCGAGTCATATTCCCCATAATACATAAAAATGTGGCAATATATTACTCAATGAGCTTATAAGACTCAAAAATTAGCAACATATAGGTTCCCTTCAAAGTGTAATCTCTTTGGTAAAACAATAGAAGAAAAACACAGACTACAGAATGATTACCCAAGCCAAGTTTTTTGTTTGAATTTCATTCTTGCAGTCATGAAATTCTAACAAAACAAACGAAAATTTAAACGAAAAACTCATATAAGGAGCTAGCCCAATAAATCTCCTTGAAGCCAGTAAGACAGAATAATTTATAAATGTAAGGAGGAGGTAGCTACAAAAAGATTTTATCTCTTTGTGATGAATTTTAATTATGATAAAATTTGACAGAATTGGTGGCTACCAACAATGGCGACACGTTGGGCGAAGTGGTTATCTCTGCATCACCAGAAAATTTATATCAGGGGAACGAATGAAAATAAATTTGAGAGATAGTTAATGACAGATCAAGCATTTCAACAATAACTCAGAACATAACACAGTCATAATTTTGAGTGCATTCATGTCCGAAATTGTAATATGGTGTCTTGTTTAAATCACAAGTGTAGCGATGTTTATACAAGTGACTTTGATACCATTGACAGGGCCACTGCTACCAGCAGGCGTCCATAGCCTCGTCAAGGATGTCATTTAACCCACTCTAGTACCTCTATCCTTTCCAAGAGTCGTCCGTTCATGATAAAAAAGTCTTCACACTTGATCAAATTAAAAGACATACTTGAGTATATTCTTAAACCACGACATTGCTTCGCTGCCAGTAGGCCTATTCAGTACCTCGACGAAGTTGCCTTGGTATCATGTGTGCATTTACCCGCTGCGAGCAGACCTGTTCAATGTCCCGGTGGGTTTACATGCAATCCCCACACGTTAGAGTGCTTCCAACTCTCTAAAATTTGTTTATACATTTCCAGAAACTTCATGATATTCAAGAGAGCGGGGTGATACTGGAGATCTCATAGTCTGGTAATGAAAAGATTGATCATTTAAGAATCATTTTTCTATTCTGATGACTTTCATCATGATTTGGACAATTAGATTTCTGTCAAGAAATCATCTCTAAGATGGGGAAGCACAATTGAGTTGTCCTCATTAAAACAGGGGCGGCGTTAGAAGTTTGTTAAGGATAATCACGTCTTCCTATAATTTTAATGAGAAACCAGAAACACTGATTGAACAGAAACTTACTTCTGTTGATCTGAGTTTAGCACTCACAATTCAGTTGCTTGAACTATTATCCACTGCTGATAATGAATAAGAATTTTGATTCCCTTCAACAAATGAAATGGTGATACAAACATAATTATTTAGAAAACAAATCAAAATCAAGAAAAATGAAAAGAACCAAAATAAAAAAACAAATAAGAAAATTAATAAAAGAATATTTACAAGAGGGTGGATCGGAAATGATCAAGCGAAATATCTCTTGAGAGCCTGGCCATTCACTGGGAAAGTGTTTGGTTGTCCCTCCAAGTTATGCAGACAAAAAGAACTAGGACCCAATTTTTTAGAAATTACAAATGGTCCCAGCCACAGGTTTTGGAACTTGGTATGTTCTCCCTTACCCTTGTGCGCTTTGTCCCACTTGAGAACAAAATCCCCAACATCAAAATTCCTATCAGAAGATGAGCTTGCATCAAACCAGCTCTTCATAATTTGTTGGTGCTGGGAGAGTTTCTGCTTTGCTTGTGTTCTCACCTCTTCTAGTTTCAATAAAGCATTTATCCGGTTTTCTAGAGGAGGGCACTTTTCTTCTTGAAATTTCTGTGATAATTGCAGAGAAGAAGGTAAGACATGTTGGGGGGGGGGGTGGGGAATGGATTCACTTCCGTAGATGAGGAAGAAAGGAGAATTACCAACAGAGGCTTTTGGAGTTACCCTATCAGCCCAAAGTGCATTGTACAGTGTAGTGTGCCAATTCTTCTGGTTTTCTGAAACTGTCCTTTTTATAATCTTGATAAATTCTTGTTTGTTGACTCAGCTAGACCATTCCCTTGAGGGTAGTAGCTGGCAGAATACTTCAGTTTAATCCATTTTCTAGAGCGAAAACATTCATATCTAGGGAAGAATATACGAAGCATTATCAAAAACCAAGCATTCAAGAATTATGAATCGAGTGATGATATGGGAGTTCAGAAATGACACTACCTGATTGTAGGGTTGATTTTAGGGGCTAAATTTCGCTCATGGGATAATTTTCCATGGTTTTTCCAAAAATGAGATTCGCTATTTTAAAAATGATTCGCCCAAATTCTATAGGATAAAATTATTTTACCCTAAAAATTGCCAAAAATTTATAAAAACTATATAAAATACTTATAAATTTGAATATTTTTAAAAAAATATTGCCAAACATTTATAGTTGACACATGAAAGATTAGTAATATTCGCCAAGGTTTGTAAATTTTAAAATAAATTTCCATCCTTAAAATCATCCCTGCCTGATTGGTGTTGACCACTTTCAAAGGTAAAGCTTAAGACCATATTGTAAAATAGTTTGTTGCCATGAGAATGTACTTGTGCTGCTGCGAGGAAGAAGGGTTAATTGGTCCTGTAGTGTCACCTTTTGTAGCCTAGAGCTTACTCGCGCTCTGATACCAAATTGTAGTGTACCCCTTTACATTACCGAGGCTTATAACACACTATGTAACAATCTGTACACACTTTATAATAATGAACATAGACCAGTACATAATCCACATGCCTCTAACAATTAAATCCATTTTAATTCTCAGAATAAACATATAGTTACTACTGTAATTAAACAATCCATAAAATTTAACAGTAATTCATTTACACAGCGGAAGGCATGATACATAAACAACACAATCATGCAAAACATGATCAAAGCATAATTCAAATATTTATCTTTTAACAGCTGTAGAAATCACCAACCAAGTGCAGGCCTTCCATGAACCTCCCAGCCTTAGACCACACTGCTCATCAGCTCAACAGTGGGTCACCCCCGAGCTGGGACTGAGCTCCACCCCAAGACAAGGAATCCTAGGCTAGGCTGAGGTTACAGGGAAGTCAGCACAGAAATATCTGGAAGGATTCTTCCCAAAGATGCCATCTTACACACACTACTACCAGACTCTCATTCCCCACATGCCTGTTCTACCCGGGAGTATACACCTTCACACGCACAGTCCATCGGTGCTAACCTCCCCCTCTGGGTCTCAGCAGCAGGCCGGATCAGGAAGTCTCTGAGCCCGTAGCTGGTGTTGGACACTCTCTGGAAGAAAACCCTTCCCAACAAACTCTTTCACTTGGAAGGAGTTGCTCGCAGGCCTGACAACCTGCCTCTTCCAACATCCGCCACCTCCCTCACCTGGAGAGAGGTCATACACAAACTCAACACAGAATTACTCTGGCCCGTATGCCACGTGCAGACCAACACTGCATGGCCACAGCAGCCGATCGGGAAAACGAACACGGGTTTTCTCACTGGTTCAAAGATGGCAGGACACTTCTTATTTCTTAATCCAACGTCACAGGATAGACTCCCACTCAGATTCTCGAGGATACGTGACGAACAATCCACGCAGGTTCAACACATGGTCGAATTGTTCAGACAGGAGTTGTACCAGGGTATCTCCAAAGTCAACACAGGATTTATGGCTTTCAGGGATGAACCAAGGTAATCCTGCAGAGGTCGTATGGGTTCACACTCAGAAGATCGGGTCGAATGGAGAAGATCCCCCTCACATGGTTCATATCGGCTCTTATGTTTGCATGCACTAGGGTTGACACTTGTCACCCTGGGAACTGCATGCGTTCCACAGCGTGCATCCCCTTTGCATGTCCCCCCCCTTGCCAGGAACTTAGGATAAAAATATAATACACATGGCTTTTTGGAAATAATAAAAAAATATTATTCCTGGCTTAGCCCCTAGGCTCAAAAATCAACCCCTTTTTCCACCTTCCAAACCCTAATCCCTTGCCCTCTCTGTGGATGCTCAATCCCCCATCACTCATTCATTGTGGTCAGTCTGCACCTGGTGGAGTTTATATTTTTATTGATGTGCTGCATACATACAGATACAAAATCTAGGCCCTTGGCCTTCAACCCTTAGGCTCTCTGGCCTAATCAAACACATAAGCCTACCGGCTTATACAAAACTTGGCTCACCATTCTATAAACATATTTACAATCTCTTTTAGATCATGGTTTACATAGGGGCTTGGCCTTGGGGACACTACAATCCCCTCCCCTTATTTTTGCACTGTCCTCAGTGCAACTTTACATAGCATCTGCAAGATTTTCAAAATTTTCAAAAAGATGCGGGTACTCTGCCCGCATAACATCTGCATGCTCCCATGTCATGTCCTCAGGACCGTACCAGGCCCACTGGACCTTTACAAGCTCTATAGCTCAATTCCGGAGTTGTTTGCTTTTCCTGTCCAATATGCGCACAGGATGCACTTGCAAGACACCTTCTGGTTCCACCTATATCACAGTCCAATCAATAACATGATTAGCATCAGGTACATATTTCTTAAGAAGTGAAACATGAAACATATTATGTACAGTCATAGATGCAGGTAATGCAAGCATGTGTGCAACCGACCCAATCCTTTTTAGGATCTCAAATGGTCCACAAAATCTTGCTGCCAACTTGGCGCAACTTCCCAATTTCAGGGAACTCCTGTTAGTTTTCACTTTCAGGAAAACATGGTCACCCACTTTGAATTCTCTATGGGTTCTGTTACTATCAGCATAACATTTCTGTCTGTCCTAGGCAACTTTCAAATTATGTTTGATTTTTATCATTTGATCTTCCATTTCTTTGAGTAGTTCAGGTCCAACTACTATCCTGTCAGCTGGATTATCCCAGCTCACTGGAGTGTTGCACTTTCTTCCACAAAGTTCTTTGAATGGGCTCATCTTTAGTGATGCATGATGCCCATTATTGTAGGCGAATTCTACCAAATGCAGGTAGTCTTCCCACCTTGATGGCTTATCCATCACATACATTCTCAGCATGTCTTCGATTACTTTGTTCACTCTCTCTGTCTTTCCATCAGACTCGGGATGATATGCTGTACTAAAGTTCAGATTCATTCTGAATCCCTTGAACAGTCCTTTCCAGAAATTCGAAGTGAATTTCGGGTCCCTATCAGACACAATTGTCTTAGGAATTCCATGCAAGCGTGCAACTTCTTTTAAAAATATATCAGCAACATCTGCTGCTTTGTGGGTGGTTTTCAACGAAATAAAATGGGCAGCTTTAGTAAGCTTGTCCACCACCACCATGATTGAATCATGCTGCTTGCTTGTTCTGGGCAATCCTGTGATAAAATCCATTGTTACCACATCCCATTTCCACTCAGGAATAGGTAAAGGCTGCAGCAGCCCTGCTAGGTGCCTATGTTCAGCCTTAACCTTCTGGCACTCCATACATCTGGCAATGTATTCAACAATTTATTTCTTTATACCTGGCCAAAAATAATGGCCTTTGACTGCTGCCACAGTCTTCTGATATCCAGGATGTCCAGCATAAGCCACATTATGCATCTCCTTTAGAATTGCCAGCTTCAATTCTCGGTCATTGGCTACATATACTCTGTTCTTATATAGAAGTAGACCATCAGTTCCCAAGGCATAACCTTTCTCAGTCTGTGGTCTTTCATGCTGCTGTAGCTTTTCTACAAGATTTCTGTATTGCAAATCAACACTTGCAGCCTCCATAATTCTGTATTTCAACTCAGTTTTGTACATGCTAATGGCTGTAGCATGTAATTCATGCGCTTTTCTGCTAAGTGCATCAGCCACCTTATTGTCCTTCCCTTTGATATACCTGATAGAAAAGTCATATTCACACAGAAATTCCAGCCATCTAATTTGTCTGGCATTTAAGGTTGGCTGATCAAATAAATATTTCAGTCCGTTGTGGTCTGTTCTTAATTCAAATCTCTTGCCCATGAGGTAATGCCTCCATTTCCTCAATGCGTGGATAACTACTGCCAGCTCTAAATCGTGAGTGGCATAATTCTTTTCATGCTCTTTCAGCTTTCGGGATTCATAACAAATTACAAATCCCTCTTGGTTGAGAACTCCTCCTAGCCCCTCCTTGCACGCATCTGTGCACACTATGTAATCCTTATTTGGATCTGCAATCTTTAGTATTGGAGCACTAGTGAGCAGCCGCTTCAATCGCTGGAAGCTGCTCTCGCATTCTTCAGTCCACTGGAACTTCTTCCCCTTCCTTTGCAAGGAAGTGATAGGATGAGCTATCCTTGAAAATCCAGCTATGAACCTCCTATAATAGCCTGCCAGACCCATAAAGGATCTAACTTTTGTTACATTCCTTGGCGCTGGCCATTCTTGAATGGCATGTACCTTCTTAGGATCCACAACAATCCCCTCTTCAGAAATAATGTGTCCCAGATAGTGGATTTGCTTTTGGTAAAAAGAGCACTTGCTCAGTTTTGCGTATAGCTGGTGTTCTCTCAACACCTGCAGCACCATTCTAAGATGTTGTTCGTGTTCTTCCTCTGTCTTGGAGTACACCAAGATATCGTCCAAGAAAACTATGACAAACTTGTCCAAATAATTTCTGAACACTCCATTCATTAGGCACATGAAGACAACAGGGGCGTTGGACAGTCCAAACGGCACTACTGTGAACTCATAATGACCGTACCTTGTTCTAAAGGCGATCTTGCTAATGTCTTCATCTTTTATCCTCACTTGATGATATCCAGATCGGAGATCTATTTTCGAAAATACTTTCGCATCCTTCAACCGATCAAAAAGATCATCAATCCTTGGCAGAGGATATTTGTTCTTGACAGTGACTTTATTCAACTGCCGAAAGTCAATGCACAACCTCATCGTCCCATATTTCTTCTTCACGAATAGGACTGGGGCTCCCCACGGTGACATGTTGGGATGAATGTAACCTTTCTTTAGTAGCTCTTCAAGCTGCAATTGCAACTCTTTCAGCTCTGGTGTACTCATTCTATAAGGAGCCTTTGAAACTGGAGATGCTCTAGGCATTAGATTTATAGAAAAATTGATGTCCCTCTTCGGAGGTAGTCCAGGCACCTCCTGAAATACGTCCTTAAATTCTTTGAGTACCTTGTGGTTTTCCAAATTCGAGACCACATCTTGGAATACTTCTTCCACCCGAGCTGCAAATAATTGACAGCCTTTCCGGTAACATTTCTTCAACTGCATGGCTGAGATTTCTCTAACAGCCACGGCTCTAGGAATTCCTTGGATTGTTACCTGATTTCCCTCTTCGTCCAAACATGTGAACTTCTTGTTACGGAAATCTAGAAGGGCATGGTGCTGGTCCAACCAGTCCATCCCAATTAAGCAATCATATGAGAAAAATGTTCAATCCAGCCTTAGTGCTCATTCCTTTCATGTCCATTGAACAAGACTTAACCAATTCAGTGACCTTCCTCTTGGTCCCTGTGGCTAACTGCACTAACCAAGACTTCTCATGTTTTCTCTTCGTTATATGCAAACTTTCCACCACTCTAGGATCTACATAACTATTGCTAGCCCCTGAATCAATTAAAATAACAAGTGGTCGGTTGTTGATCATACCTTCCACTTCAATCATGTGCGATTGAAATTCTGCTTTCTTATTGTCCAGGGCTGCGTAGATTCTCAGCATTCTGCTGCCCATATCCTCCACTATTTCAACTTGTTGAACAGTATGTACAGTTCTCACCTTACCATTTTTATAGGGACAATCTCTGTACTTGTGGTTTCCTTGACAGCCCCAACACTGAATGGGTGCACGTCTCTGTCTTTGTGGTCTCTCTTCAGTCATTCTCGGCTCTCTAAATGATGGCTGTCCCTGAAGATTGTTTTTGAAAAAGGGAGTTATGTTTCCCTTCTGTCTCTGTTCTTTCTTAAACTTCTTCTGGTCATCCCAAGCCTTTCGAAAGGTAGGCTTTTCTCTTTGCTGTTCGTATAAGCATTTCTCCCTTCTTATGGTTTCTTCCATGGTCTTAGGATCATCGTATTGAATCTTTTCACCAATGGAAGGTGGAAGTCCACTCAGATACCTCTGAATCTTAACAACCTCGTCTTTGATGAATGGAACATACCTCAGTAGTTCCAGAAAACTTTGTTCATACTCATCAATAGCCATGCTGCCTAACTTGAGTTCGAAGAACTCCTTCATCTTTCTGTCATAGTATCTTTTAATCAGGTATTTCTTCTCGAAATACCTCTTAAATTCCCTCCAAGTGACCTCTTTTTCTCTCATGTGCTGCACCTGCACAAACTAATCCCACCACATGGATGCTTTTCCTTTCAACTGGTACATTTCAATTCTTCCCTCTACATGGGCAGAGTAATTCTGCAGCTGGAAGTATTTCTTCATGCCCAACAACCAAGTTTCAGCATCTTCCTCCTTCTTATGCTCTCCATCAAATGTTGGAGGTTTAATTTTGTTCATCTCTCCCTTCAATTCCTCCTTTCCAGATTTTCGATGCTTTCTGGTAGGGGACGGGCTCGAACTGTTGTGTGTCTCCATGTCAGAATGTTTTTGGGAGCGACTGTGATGTCGGCTACCACTCCTCGATCTACTTCTTCTCCCATGATTTCTGTGACTCTATGTCGTACCTGAGTCTCTTCCCTTCTCAAGTTTCTTCTCTATTCTTTCCAGGCTCTTCAAAAATTTTAAGTTTAGCTCACCCTGTCAATCCCTGACTTTCATAAGCTTTCGGCTATCATCTCGGCGAGCCTTGGCATCTCTTTGCAACCTTTCAATGATTTTCATCATGTGTCCTTCCTTATCCATCTCCTTTCCATGTCCATTAGAGTTCGATCCTTCGACTCCCAGGTTAACATCCTTTCCTTCCTATTCGTCTTCTATTTCAGGGGCAATCTGCACTCTTCCCCACTCCATACTCGGTGTTGGTTAACTAGAGTCCTGGCCTTTGTTGAACTTTGCACACGCACTCTCTGTGCAATTAAATTCGAAGTTTGTCAGGCCATTAAACTTCATAAACAATCCACAATATTTATGACTAACACCAACAAGAACAAAATACATTTCGATTCCGATGGGTTTTCTGAGCTCTTGCTCGGCTCTGCAATTTTCACGACTTCATTTTTTGGGTTTTCGAAGCTTTCATTTTCGGCACTTCGTAATTTCAGGACTTCCAGTTTTGGGGTTTTGGCCCATGAGGCTTTCGAACTTGCTTTGTTCTCCAAACCCCGACCTCCGAAATTCTGACTTACTCTACCCTACGGGTCCACAGCCCAGCCGTCGCCCACTACCATAGTGGCACGTGGCAAGTTCATGAGGGTCCATGTCACTTTCATCGACGTCACCGGGTCCCACCTCTCTCGCTTCTCTTCACTTACGCTAGCACGTGGTGCTCTTTAGGTGTCTACGGGTACATCTCACCGATTGAGACTTCAGGTGTCGGGGTTTCGTGATCCCCGACGACATGAGTTCCTAATCTCACGAACTCCCGATCTCTGATTTGTCGATGCACCTTTTTGCTTTAGCCCCTCGCGGTTAAGCCAAGGTCCATGGAACTGTAGTCTTATAAGACCGCAGCCTTATACCCTTATCGAGGTTTTGGGCTTCCAAATGCCGATGCGCTCTTCTTCCCGTTAGCCCTCTGGGCTAGACTCGGGGCTCACATGACCTCCTCTTACATGACCACAGTCTTACTTCCTATCGGGGTTTCAGACTTTCCAAAGCCGAAACACAATGTCCTTAGGATTCGCGATTCCTCGAACCCCGATTTTCGATTCGAATTTTCTATCGGGACTTTCCTCGATTGTCGGGATTGCTACCACACGTCCTCAATGAATGGATGGTCCCGATTCAATCTCGGGACTTCGGAACTTTTGATTCCCCGATGATAAAATCCTTTGTCAACTCAAAACCCCAGTAGCCTGTATACCGACGGGTCACTCTATCTCCACCACATGTATCAACTGTTGGACGGCTCGGATCAAATCTCGGGACTTCGCCTGGTGCAAGGTCAAAAACGCTCACCTACGTGAGTCCGGGTGTCCGGATCTCCGAATTGGAAAATCACGCGACATGTGTCCTTCCTTAGATGGACGGCTCAGATTCCCTCTCGCTATTTTGGAGCTTTCACCCCTAAATACTAAGTTTTAACCTTCGGGCATCTCCCGACAGATCCAACGGCTGTTGGGTTTTCCGACTGAGATCTGATGGCTCAAACCGTTCCTAACCAAATCGGGATTTCGCGTATCGCGATTTTCCAATCCCCTGTGCAATATCCAAAGGCTTTAAACCTTGTGCACATTCTCTAGATCTGACGGTTACAAGGGTTCGCCTTCCCTCCTGAACAGATCCTACGGTTCTAACACCATTGGTGTAGAGACCTGTCTCCCCGTGGCCATAGACCACACCAGCTGCGGTTTCATAGCACCGCTATACCTCCTGAGCTTAATAAAAACTCGTCAAGTGTCCCCTTGGCACTTCGAAACAAACCAGGGTCCGAAATTGGTCCTCTCGACTCAATTTCCCCTCGCATTCTCGGTCCAAACACCGCTCCACTAGCCCATCTAGGCTCAGTGTCGAAACCTTCGCTCTGATACCAATTTGTAGTGTCACCTTTTGCAGCCCAGAGCTTACTCGCGCTCTGATACCAAATTGTAGTGTACCCCTTTACATTACTGAGGCTTATAACACACTATGTAACAATCTGTACACACTTTATAATAATGAACACAGACCAGTACATAATCCAGATGCTTCTAAAAATTAAATCCATTATAATTCTCAGAATAAACATATAGTTACTATTGTAATTAAACAATCCATAGCATTTAACAGTAATTCATTTACACAGTGGAAGGCATGATACATAAACAGCACAGTCATGCAAAACATGATCCAAGCATAATTCAAATACTTATCTTTTAACAGCTGTAGAAATCACCAACCAAGTGCAGGCCTTCCATGAACCTCCCAGCCTTAGACCACACTGCTCATCAGCTCAACAGTGGGTCACCCCCGAGTTGGGACTGAGCTCCACCCCAAGACAAGGAATCCTAGGCTAGGCTGAGGTTACAGGGAAGTTAGCACAGAAATATCTGGAAGGATTCTTCCCAAAGATGCCATCTTACGCCCACTACTACCAGACTCTCATTCCCCACATGCCTATTCTGCCTGGGAGTATACACCTTCACACGCACAGTCCATCGGTGCTAACCTCCCCCTCTGGGTCTCAACAACAGGCTAGATCAGGAAGTCTCTGAGCCCGTAGCTGGTGCTGGACACTCTCTAGAAGAAAACCCTTCCCAGCAAACTCTTTCACCTGGAAGGAGTTGCTCACAAGCCTGAAAACCTGCCTCTTCCAACATCAGCCACCTCCCTCACCTGGAGAGAGGTCATACACAAACTTAGCACAGGCTTACTCTGGCCCGTATGCCATGCGCAGACCAGCACTGCGTGGCCACAGCAGCCAATCGGGAAAACGAACACGGGTTTTCTCACTGGTTCAAATATGGCAGGACACTTCTTATTTCTTAATCCAACATCACAGGATAGACTCCCACTCAGATTCTCGAGGATACGTGATGAACAATCCACGCAGGGTCAACACAGGGTCGAACTGTTCAGACAGGAGTTGTACCAGGGTATCTCTGAAGTCAACACAGGATTTACGGTTTTCAGGGATGAACCAGGGTAATCCTGTAGAGGTCATACGGGTTCACGCTCAGAGGGTCAGGTCGAATGGAGAAGATCCCCCTCACATGGTTTATCTCGACTCTTATGTTTGCATGCACCAGGGTTGACACTTGTCACCTTGGGAACTGCATGCATTCCACAACGTGCATCCCCTTTGCACGCCCCCCCCCTTGCCAGGAACTTAGGATAAAAATATAATACACATGGCTTTCTGGAAATAATATAAAAATATTATTCCAGGCTTAAGCCACCTAGGCTTAGCCCCTAGGCTCAACACTCAGCCCCTTTTTCCACCTTCCAGCCCCTAATCCCTTGTCCTCTCTGTGGACACTCAGTCCCCCATCACTCATTCATCGTGGTCGGTCTGCACCTAGCGGTGTTTATATTTTATTGATGTGTTGCATACATACAGATACAAAATCTAGGCCCTTGGCCTTCAACCCTTAGGCTCTCTGGCCTAATCAAACACATAAGCCTATTGGCTTATACAAAACTTGGCTCACCAGCCTATAACACATATTTACAATCTCTTTCAGATCATGGTTTACATAGGGGCTCGACCTTGGGGACACTACAATTCCAATAATGTCTAGGCCCCATTGTTGAAAAGGTGCGTCTACAGTAACAGGTTGCAAAGGAAAAGCTTCTTTTTTCACCCGTCTTGCAGCCTTTAGGTAGATTATACATTTGCAGGATAGTGCATGGGCATATTTAAACAAGGTAGGCCAATATTATACAACCCTTATCACTTTGTGGGCAGTGGTATCTCCACCAAAATGACCACCGAAATCACTGGAATGAAGTTCATCCAACACTTTTTTGGACCCCTCTTTTTCTAAACAAAGCAGAAAAACACCATCAAAGTTCTTTCAAAATAATATATCATTGATTAACTGGAAAGAAGAAGATTTGAGCCTAAGTGCTCTTTTTATTTTGGGATCAAGATTGTGGGGGGCAGATGCATGCGTTAAATAAAATCTAATGCTCTCATACCAAGAATTGGGTGTAGATTTTGCACAACTGATCTGTTTTTCGTTATGTTGATTTACAGTTGATGTTTATTTGAATTTATATTTCCTCAACTGAATCAGCCACTAGTTTACACAGACCTTAACCTCTAACAATTTGGGCAGGAGTTATTTCAAGGTCATATTCATGTAGTGATGTCATCCAGTTTTCCCTTTTCTCACCAAACTCTTTTTGTACTAACAGGTTTCTTACAGCGGGGTAAGGAACAACAACTTTGGTTCTGGATTTCAACAGGTAAGTCGGGAAGTGTTTCACTGCTTTAAAAACAACATATGCCTATTGATCTACTACGGGGTAATTAAGTTTTTCTCCTTTAAAAGTAGATCTTATGAAGAAAATGGGTATCTCATTGCTTTCAATGTTTTTCTGTGTAAGCACAGCAACATAGGATCTATCAAATGCAAAAGTGTAAAGAGTGAAATGTTGAGAAAAATCGGGACTCATCAGGGAAGGTGTTTCTATTATTTATTTTCTTATCAAATCAAAAGCCTGACTTTATTGGGGTCCCCATCTGTACAAAACATCCTTTTTAATTAGATTTTGTAGAGGTCTAACCATTTCTGAGAAACTTGGGACAAATCGTCTGACAAAATTAATTTTACCCAAAAAGGATTGCATGGCCTTTTTGGAAGAAGGAGGGGGGAGTTTAGCAATAGCTTGGGTTCTTTCAAGGTCAATAATCATTCCATATTTATACACTATAAATCCCAGCAATTTCCCTTGTTCTACTGCAAAGACTGATTTTTTGGGATTGAGAGATATGCCGAACTTGCGACATCATTCTAAGACAACCCTAAGGTGAGACAAGTGATCTTTATTGTTTTTTGAAAAGATAGTGACATCATCAAGATAGACCACAACTGAATGTTTAATGAGGCCACAGAAAGCAGTATCCATTGCTCTCTAGAAAGTGGCACCGGCATTTATCAGTCCAAAAGGCATTTTCTTGTAGGCGTAAGTGCCCCACGGGGTACGAAAGGTGGTTTCAAGTTGATCTGAAGGAGACATAAGGACTTGGTTGTATCCCGAAAAACCATCTAATAACGAAAGTCTTTCGGAACCAAACACTTGTTGTAGGATTTGTTCCATTGGTGGAACAGGGTAGTTGTCTTTATCAGACGCTCGGTTTAAATTCTGAAAATTGATACAAAGTCGAATTTCCCCATTTTTCTTCCTTACAGGGACTAAGTTAGATACCCATTAAGTATGCCTAACTGGAAAAATTATATTTGCAGTTAGTAATTTATTCAGTTCCTTTTTAACAGTAGGTTCCAATTTAGGATGCATTTTCCTCAATTTTTGTTGGAAAGGCTGAGTCTGAGGTTTCATAGGGATTACATGTTGTATAATGTTTGGGTCGAAATTTTTTAGATCGTCGTACATCCACGCAAATACATCTTTATATTATTTAAATAATTTTATAAAAGCAACCCTTTCTTGTTCAGAACACCCCTTTCCCATATTAATATTTTGAGGATTATCTCATGTTCCTAAATTAATAGTTTCATAGAGCAAAGATGAACTGTTAGTTTTGCAATTTACTGCCCCTCTGAACTTGTCATGCAAGTCATAAAATTTCTCTAATCTCACAACATATTTGGGGATAGAATTTACCAGCTCGGATGTTGATTCCAGAGATCGAGGATCAGATATTACGGTGAAGTCTCAGAGATTATCGTCGTGAGTGCCTTCATCAATAACTGCATCGTGGAAGGTGTCTTCCATATGCAAAAAGTTTATGATCTGTTGATCATCATCAAATACTCTCCAGTTTGTGATATTGTACGAGATCGATGGCCTGAAAAACAATTCGAACGAGAACGCGTTAGGAGAAAAACCTTCAGCGGGCAACAATTTAGAAGCAACATTGGCTAGTAAATCGGCTTCTAAATTACTCGTCCTAGGAATGGAATTTATATTAAATGCTGAAAATTTGCGTATTAAACCCCATACCTCGGTTTGGTAATTCTTCAGATGTGGTGACAAACAATGTATTTCATTTCTTACCTGTTTGACCATGATTTCTGAATCACCAAATACTACCAAATTTTTCATGTCCATGTCCAGTGCCTTCCTAAGTCCCTGCGGAAGTGCTTCGTACTCGGTCGTGTTGTTAGTACATTCAAACTCTAACCGACAAGCAATAAAAGTTTTATTACCTGTGGGATTGATGAGTACACAACTAGCACCTACCCCTTCTTAGGATTTGGATCCATCAAAATACAAGGACCAGATTTGTGCATCATTAGCGACACTTGGGGTACTTGGCAAAGCTGATACCTGAGTATAAATTTTCACTTCATATTGTTGTTCTAGATCAGTGATAGAGGAAAATTCATTCATGAAGTTACCGAAAAAGGTATTCGTTCCCTGCGTTTCAAACGAATTTACGGTGGTAATGAAAGTCTTATTTGGATCGTTCATATCTGTCACGGTATGCTTAAGGTAATGCTCTCTGTTTATTCTGATCTTATTGGGCTGTCCATTCTTAGGCAGGGACAAATGAGACTAGTCTGTAGAAAAATAATTGTGTAGTTGTTCTGACCAATATCTTCTTAAAAACAAACCATAAACTTCAGGAATGTCAAAAACGATGATATCAATCACCTGATGAACTTTGGAATTGGACGATAACCTAATCAACACATTTTTAAGTTCACTGATTACCTTAACATTCGTTCGATATAGCTGAATATTTTTTAGATCAGAAGGTTTTATTTCTGCATTAATTTTCTGGCATACAGACAAAGGCATGACATTCGATGATGCACCAGAGTCAACCATACAATTATGTACATTCCTATTAAAAATTCCAAACGTCAATAAAAAAGGGGGCACATTTTTACGTGCGGAAACAATAGAATTCTGCTGATTTTTTATTGTTGTCCCTGAAACAGTTTTATCTAGATTTACTACAGTTTTTTCTGCCAAGTCCCTTTTGTCTTGATTTTCAGATGTCTTTTTAGTTGGGGCATTTTTGGCTGTGTTTAATTCAAATTATGCTGATTTTTTGCTGCTAATATCATTCTTTTTAGTGTTTTCAGCGATGCTTTGAAGAATTTTCTACAAAATAAGAGGAAATTTCAGCAGTTCAAAAACAAAAATATTTGCCCTCATTTTTTTCAGATCTTTAATTAAATAGTATTCTAAAACTGGGGCAGCTAGGCTTTGTTTAGTCTCAGTTTGCTTTGGCTTCTTGGAAACAACATTTTTATTTGTTTCGGGTGAGGGCTTGTTTTGCGTTTTTCTTCTTGTGTTGTAAGGGTGGACAGTTTCAAAATTTTCTTAAAAAATATTGTCCAAGAAATGCCCGAAAACGGGAGGAGAAGCGTCTTCCTCTTCTGGTATTTCTTCCTCAGCTGTACCATTTGGATTTTTAGGAGGAGCAGAAGCATAATTGTCATGTGCTTCCAATATTGTTTTCAAAGCATACTGTAAACTTTCAAACTTTAGACCTTCTATGGTCGGGTTTGGCCGATTGGGAGGAAAAGGTTTTCTAAAAGGAGGTTTGTAACTTCCTTTACTCGTAGATGCCTCCTTGGCGGATATTTTCAAGTCAATGCCCTGATTGGACAGTTTTTGGAAAGATTTTTGTAAGCTCTCCAGGTCTAAAGTTTCTTGTTGATTTTTAGGTTGAGGAGGCCTAGTGAGAATTTCAATTTTCTTCTTAGAAGGTGGAGTTGTTTCAGATTCAATACTAAGATTGTCTTTCAAGCTCAATATGTCTTTCTCAATTTGACTTGCCTACTCAAAGGCTTATAACAACGTGTTCTTTTTAGACCTTTTCACCCATATGGATATGTTATTATGCAGGGCCTTAGTATAATATGCAACAATTAAGCTTTCTGCAGGCATCGAATCTACAAGGATAATTTTTTTAGAGTTAGAAATCGTTGGTTAAAGTCTTTCACTTTTTCTTTAGGGTTCATTTTTATGCTAGAGAGTTCCATAACCAAGAATTCTGGATATTTATCATCTCTGAATTTCTCGAGAAAACAAGTTTCAAACTTGTCCCAAGAGTCAATGGTCTGAGTCTGTTGGCCAGAAAAATACCAGGTTGAGGAATTTCCCTCGAAAGTATAGGGGAATAGTCTGCATACGATGTCTTCGTGTTCAACATTCCAGAGCCTAATAGCTAGCATAAATTTCTTAATGTGGTCTCCAGCTGATTGCTTCGAATCTGAATCGAATTTAGGCATCCATTTCTCTAGATATTTTGGAAATGGGTGTTGGGGTCCAGGTACAACCACGACATCTTGATCGAGCCAAGGTCTGGAAAGATTATTTTGTTTTTCCATGGGAGTTGGTGGGGTCAAAGGCTAAGATGGTTTGGATGAAGAATTTCCTTCGTTTGAAGACTCTCCTCCCGAAGAGGATGGAGAAGATCCAAGTGGGGATGGTGGAATACCAGATCCTCCAGCACTAGGGATAGGTGCTTCAGCGGGGTTGGTAATATTACCACCCAAAGGGTTTCCAGGCAGACCAATGTCTTGAGGTTGTTCTTGGTAATTTGTAAAATCAATAGGTTTATTAAGTGGCCTACCAGGTTGCCTAATACAGGCTAAGGCACTATGAGTTCTTATGAGTGACAGGTGGACAATTTCTTGGACGTCAATCCCTTGAGGGAGTGGTGTCACCAGTTCGACAGGAATATTAGGGTTATCGTTTGAGGTAGTTGTTGTTTCAAGTGTAACGTTTGTGTTGGAGCGACTACGCATTACGACAGGAGTGCGAGTGTGTGGGGGAGTCTTACGACCTCCACATGCCATCAATTAACTTCAGGCCCTCCTTCTAGCGCCATTTGTTGACGGTCATAAATGACACACCATCAACTGGAAGGTCAAATCCGGACCGGGGTTGTCTAATTAACCCAAAACGTTTGGAATGAAATGACCCGACGGGTTTAATGGCTACGTTGGCCAACTAAAGTCCTAAAAATGATAAAAGAAATAAACTAATCTAAGGCTATTATACTAATAATATAAGTTTACTAATTACAGGTGTTCAAATAGAAGCATAAATATGTACAAATGATTATATACAGTCTATATACAACTTGCAAGGTTTACTTGAAATATTGGGAAATAAATGTTCTTAAAATAGATAAAGAAAGCACATACATTTTTATGTTTTCTTTTTGAAAGTTTAAAGATTTAAAACTAATAAATACTAAACAAATAAAATTGAAACAATGATACATAAACAGTCAAAGCTAATTCATGCAATCCTCATTTCATTAATAAATAATTTAACTAAATAATACACAGACTAACCTGTAACTAATCGATTAAACTGGGTTTATCTTCCTGTGTTGTTTGAGCTCCTAATTGCCCTGCATGTAAGGGAAACCTGTGACAGAACAATACTAGTACTTCCAGAATAAATTCCAAGAAGTGTTTGATGTGTTGGAGCAAGAATATAACAACAGAATTATAACTGTAAAAATCTTGTGATCTTATGAATAATTAAAGACTTAGAATGAAAGGAAACTCAATTCAAAGTACTAATATTATCCATCATTTAATATCTAGGATAAATCAATAATAATCAAATGACAGATTGATCACAGATTCAAAATGGAATAAAAAATTATGGAAAACATCTTAATACTTAACAATATGAAACACCATATGCATGACAAGGCTAAAGTTGCATCAAACATAATAATATCTCATAAGACTGAGGAAAAAGAGGAACACAATGGAATAAGCATCACACAGGTCTAAAGCCAATTGTGAGTTGTTTCCCCATATCAGTTCTCAAAATCACATATCCATAATGTATCCCAACAAAAGTTGTCTTCACTACTAACAGTGACCACTATTTAAACTAGTTTTGGATTAACAAACTCTTATCATGCAAGATAGAGTATAATCCCCCAAAAATAGATTGTTTTACAAAAATAGTTCAACAGGGAACCATTCCTGTAGGAGTTGGTTTATCAAAATTTATTACATAATGGAAAAGTTTTATCAAATAAAAAGAAGCTACTGAAATATATAGCGCATGATCCAAGATGGTTTCTCCATGTAAATAGCACCATAATTATCATTTTCATGTTGATGACAAAAAACGAAATTGATATTTAGAAAATAATGCCAACTAACATTCAGAAATAGACTGGCTACAAAATCGTGAGATTCTGTAGCTAGTCTTATATTAACAAAGAAAATCAAAATAAATCTTCTTACTTGACTTTTATAACAGAATAAAATGAAAGCAAATCAAAACCACTTTTACCATTCTAGAAATTAGACAGTGAAGGGTCGGATAATTCTGAGTTAATTATGGCATTGAAGTTGGTTTTATTTTTTATGATCAAACGACTGGCTCTTTTGGGCCTTTTACTTGCCCGATCTGCGCATGCCTTCAACTCTTGATTGTCACGTTCAACAAGAGAATTGCAAGCAACCAGATGTTTTGATTGCGCCTGTAAATATGGTATGTCCCTGTAATAGCGTTCTAACCAATCCATACAATTGGCACAATGCACATGTGATATAGGAGGTTGAGAGTGAGTGTACTCAGCAATGAGTGCTTAAGTCTTTCTTTTAGATCATTTTAAATCATGTCCTATGCCAGCAAAGCCCTTTTGATCTTTGAGAAATGAAGGTAAATTAGAGACAAAATCGTAATGGAAAGCTTCGCTAACTGTTTCATTTCTGAGAACCTAATTATCCACATATTCTTTGGCCAGGAACCCATTGATCTCATCATCTGAACCTTTATCATTGACCTCAATCAATGAGTTCGAGCTCAAATGATCATGCTTTCGATTTCTCAGACTCTAGGAGATTAATTGACCTTGTCTTTTGTTTATGAAACCCAGGTCTAAGTTACCCTGTTTCTTCTCCTTACGATTTTTCTTAGCAATTGGTATGTTACTAAAACCCTAATTTGGTTCAATGGAAGGCGCAGGTGAAACTTTCTCTTTTAATACCTCCACTACCTCTCCTAACGACTTCTTGGGTACAAAATTACAGCAGGGTTTTTTACCTAGAGGGATTTGCATATCAACAGAAAATGGTTTGTTAATCTCACAACCATTATGTGAATCGAAACCTTGACTTCCGATCACAGGGTTATAAGAATTGGGGTTTAGATTGGAATGCAGAGGTGAGTCAATTGTGTTTCCAGGTAGGGAAAAATAGTTTCGACACAGGAAGTTTTCCCAAGTATCCCCAATTTGGGCTAAATGTGACAGAAGAAAAATTTGTATAAGCCCGTGATGGAAGAGGCTAGACATAGGGTTCAAGCTCTGATTCTTATAACGTTTTGACATCTTACACAGGCTCATTAATAAATATAAGGGCATGTTTAGCTTAAACCCCAAGAACAACATCAACAGTCGGATATGATACAAAAGCACTAAACCATACCTACCCTCGTAAGTTATAAACTATTTCAAAATTAGAATCAAGCCATGCCATCGAGGTTTCAGGAGGGTAATAGGAATACCTTCAGGGCATCATGTAGATTTCTAAGAGACCATGAACAGGCTCCAAGGCACATCTTCCAGTTTAGCATTTTTGAACCATTTATCACCTTCTTGTGACAGTCCTCTTTGTCGGGCTATAGATTCCTCTGCAACCTCCAATTGCAGATCCCCAACTTTGGCTCTAAACCCATCAAACATTTGAGCAAAGTATTGTGTGACCGTCAGGTTGTAACCTTCAAATTTTCGGATAAAAATATCCCAACCGTGTGCCTATAAATCGTTTATGGCATCGTCGTGGGCAAGAAGGGCTTGACAGCCATTAGGTTCGATTCGAACCATGGGGGCCATGGTAGCTATCAAACAGAAACAGTAGATACCACGAGAGGGAGGATTCGCCTTCCAATAGACAAATAAGAAGGAGAGTTCTGTGAAAATTAAAACGGCCCGATACCTACGAACTTGGGCAATTATCATGTTTGGAAACTTAAGTTTGGAGTGATCGAAAAATAGAGGACGCACAGGCCTAAGAACCATTACGCACAATGAAGATTAAACCCTAACCACTATCAAATTCCATTACGCACTATGAAGATTCGAATAATGAATGAGGATCATTAAATGTACAAGATAGTAGGATGAGGTGTATTCGTGGGTACATCAGACTTGTACCAAGTGACATGAAATCGATAAGACTGATAGAGCACAAAAAGCACATATTAATTACTAATCCAAAGCTGTTGCACGATTATTGATATCAAAAATTAATACCATGCAATCAACCATAGAACTGATCGAGTCATATTCCCCATAATACATAAAAATGTGGCAATAGATTACTCAATGAGCTTATAAGACTCAAAACTTAGCAACATATAGGTTCCCTTCAAAGTGTAATTTCTTTGGTAAAAGTATAGAAGAAAAATACAAACTGCAGAATGATTACCCAAGCCAAGTTTTTTGTTTGAATTTCATGCTTGCAGTCATGAAATTCTAACAAAACAAACAAAAATTTAAACGAAAAATTCATATAAGGGGCTAGCCCAATAAATCTCCTTGAAGCCAGTAAGACAAAATCATTTATAAATTTAAGGAGGAGGCAGCTACATAAATATTTTATCTCTTTGTGATGACTTTTAATTACGATAAAATTTGACAGAATTGGTGGCTGCCAACACATATTTGATAAATAAAATTGAAATCTACACTATGAAGGTTAAATTCCTTTATATTCCAAAATATTTAGTTATTGATTTTCTGCTTATGCATGAAATAGATAAAATGCCGAAAACAAAGAACAATAAAATACAATCACACACCATCCACAAAATAACACAAATGTTTGTTCTAGGAAACCCTTACGGGAGAAAACCCAGCTAGAAGGTGATGTAACTCTTCTCTCTTTTCTCTGGTATGGAAATAATGCAAGTACAAAGGAGAAGGCACTCTCTATGGAGTTACATGATACCTGTGGCCTTTTAGGATTCTACATAAAATTAACGCCCTCTATTATGCCCTCTATTATGCCCTCTATTATGCCCTCTAATTTCCCACTCCTAGTTGTTTTTCTCTGCTATGGAACAAAATACAATAACATAGAATGGAACCCGTTCTCCTCCTAGTAACCTGGTATTTAACATAGCCCGATAGTCATCTAGGGTTATGGTTTTTACTTCCTCAATTGATCTGGATTGGATCATTATATTATTTTTCATCTATCTCGATGATTTCAGAGTGGAAAACTTGTACACATCATATTGCAACGTCATTTTAGTAGCAGATCTCAGTTTGGAAAATTAGAGTTCAGAACCTTCCAGAGCCATTTTGAGGAACTAAACATTTTTTTTTGGGGTTCTAGTGTCTAGAACTTATGCACACGCCCTTGACTATGTTCTACACTCCAATACTTTTCCAACGATGCAAACCATGCATTAATCAAAGTTTGTATGCAAAATTTATGTCTCCCACAAGTTGACCTATCATGTTGACCACCATGGTACGATGGGTAGCCACTTCATTCCCCATTACTCATGCATATGAGGCTAGCCATGTGATGGATTTTGAGAAGATTATAGAAGTTTAAAAACCCTACCACAATTGAGGGTTGAGGAAGTAAAAAACCTATCCCTAGATGGTTATCGGGCTATGTTAAATACCAAGCCACTAGGAGGAGAAGGGGTTCCATTATTTTTCATTGTATCTTGCTCCATAGCCGAGAAAAACATTTGAGAGTGGAGTTTTGTGAGCATAAAAGAGGAGGGGAGATTCTATAGCATCCATTCAGGCCACATGTCAAAGGAAACTCCACATAGAGTGCCTCTTTCTTTGTACTTGCATCATTTCTATACCAGAGAAAAGAGAGTAGAGAAGCCTCACCTTTTAGCTAGGTTTTCTCCCATATTGGGTTTCCCAGGTCATATATTTTGTTTATTTTTGTATGGTGTGATTGTATTGTATTGTTATCTATTTTATGCATTTTATCTATTTCATGCATAAGAAAAAAATCAGTAACTAAATATTCTGGAGATCTAATGGAAAAATAACCTTAATAGAAAATATTTTCAGTATTTTATTAGATCTGTTGTGACGAATTTTTCTAGTGGACTATCCACGGTATTTTATAGATCATATTGGTATTATATAAGGTTTTTCTTTTGGGTATTTGTGGGAAGTTACAAGATCCAAGAATCATCTTAAAGAGAAGTCACATAAAACATGGCCATGGTGGACAGGTCTGTTCATAATAACCCTCGAGATCTAGAAGAAGAGAGATGTGATAGGTTAGAAGTGAAAGTCACCAACACCAGTCACAATATGAACCTCCTCATGGAGGCTCTAGAAAAAATGCTCTGACCGTGCGGAGATGAAGGAGGCTCTAACTCAGAGAATGAAATGAAGGGGAAATTGGGAGATCAGGAAGATTCAAGAAAGGAGTCATGGAAATAATCTGAGAAATAACAACCAAGTTTGATTTCCATGAACCCTTCACAGTCCCTATTCAATATGGAAGTGAAAGTAGACATAAATCCATACCAAGGTGATATCAATGCATTAAAATTGAATCATTGGGTTCAACAACTAGAAGTTTATTTTAGCATTCACCATATATATGAAGGGAAGAAGATTTCATTTTCTATATTAAAGTTAGAGGGCCATGCTTTAACCTGGTGGGAAATCCATATGGAAACACTTAGGATAGAGGGTGATCCACCAATAACTAGGTGGGAGGACTTCAAAACCCTCATCAAGTCCCAATTCTACCCTATTGGGTATGTAGAGGACCAATGGATCTAGTGTCACTACTTTAGGCAAAGGCAGGGGAAGAGTGTATAGGAGTACACCACAAAGTTTAGAAAAATGGCCATTATGTTGGGTATCGAGCTCCCAAGAGCCCATATGTACTCCTCAAGTATTTTGGGGGTTTACATAGTCATCTATGAAAGAAGTTGATTCTCTTCAAGACAAGGACAGTGGATGAGGCATGTGTAGAGGCACAGTACCTGGAAAACATAGGCCAAAACAAGGGGCAACCAAGTGGTTCAAAGAAAAAAGAGCACCAGGAAGCTTCCAAGGAGGGGAAGAAGAAGTGGAAAGGGGGAAAAGATAAGAATATTTTAGCCACTACACAAAATTCAAAAGATCCCAACAACTATTGCAATCATTGGAGGTTCACAATAATCCTAGACACTATCCATTGGGTTGGGTAAGAAAGGATGCAAAGATAAAGGTGACGAAACAATGTAAGATTAAATTTTCTATAAGTTCTAATTTTATTAATGAAGTGGAATTGAATGTAGTACCCCTTGATGTATGTGGAGTAGTGTTTGGAAGCCCTTACATGTATATGAGGGATATAATATTCATGTGGAGAGCCAAACCGTATCGACTAATCAAGGATGGGAAGTCCTACATCATCAACGCGCATAAAGGAAATTTAAATATCTCACTAATAGGTGCCAACCAAACCAAGAAGTTGATTAGTTCTATTCAGAAATATGTTTTTTTTCTTAAGAGAAAATTAGTCTGATGACGAGTCAATGAGAGTGAATACATTCTTGGAAGGGTGTGATAAAGAGAAGAAACATCAGTTGGAGGAATACTATAGGAATATAGAGGAGTGTTCCAGGAGCCTAAATGGCTACCACCTAAGAGAGAAATGGAGCATGAAATCTAGTTATTTCCAGACTCGTCATTTCCAAATATTGGGTTATATAGACAATCTATTCTAGAAGCGAATGAAGTGATGAAGCAATTGCAGCAATTGTTGGAGAAGGGTGTGATTCAATCAAGTAGCTCACCTTATGGGTCACCCATCACAATCGTTCCCAAGAAGGATGTGACTTGAAGAATGTGTATTGATTTCAGGGCATTGAACAAGATTACACTAAAGAATCAGTACCCTTTGCCAAGGATCGATGATTTGTTTGACCAGTTGTAACATGCCAAGTACTTCACTGAGATAGATTTCAAATCAGGATATCACTAGGTATGAGTCAAAGAAGAATACATCTGGAAGACTTTCTTCAAGACAAGGAAAGGTTTGTATGAGTGGTTGGCTATCCCATTCAGTTTATGCAATGCACTAGCTACATTTATGAGACTAATGAATAACGTTTTACGCCCTTATCTAGATTCATTTGTTATTGCTTGTTTGGATGACATATTGGTTTATAACGCTATCTGGGAGGAGCACATATCACATCTTATTAAAGTGTTAGAGACTCTAAAAAATCGCCAACTATTGGTAAATCTCAAGAAATGCAAGTTTACTCAGTAGTCTTTGGTGTATTTGGGGTATGTGATCGGTGGAGGGGAACTCAAGATAGATCCCTCAAATATGGAGGCCATCATGAAATGGCCAATTCCTACAAATGTCACTGAAGTTAGGAGTTTTGTTGGGGCAACACAATACTTGTAGAAATTCATAGCTTCATTTTCAGTGGTAGCTACACCACTCCACGCCATAACAACTAGTGGTAAGAGATTTTAGAGGGGGAAGAATTAGCAAAAGGCCTTTGATGAGATGAAAATAAAGATCAATCAAGCATCATTCATTGTGCTACCAAATTTGTAGAAGCCTTTCAAAGTGGAGACAGATGCAAGTGGGTATGTCATGGGAGCAGTGTTGATGCAGGGAGGAAGTCATGATTCCTATCATTCTAAAGTATTTCATGGGGCGGTTCTCAACTACCATACCTATGAAAAGCAGCTTTATGCTTTGGTACAAGCTGTCAAAAAGTGGAAGCACTATCTAATGGGAAAGGAGACCATCATCCACATAGATCACCAACCACTATAGTATTTCCAGGCCCATAGTAAGATACAAAAAAACATGAATTACAAGTGGATGGGGTTTTTACATCAATTTGATTTCTTCATAAAGTATAATAAGGGAAGAAAAAATAAGTTGGCAGACATGATTTCATGGCCACCCACATCTAAGATTACAACTTTCGGAAATCTAATGCACATGGATCATTTTACCCATGATGCATACAAAGAGAAATACACAGAAGATGAGGAATTCAAGGAGGTGTTTTAGTAGCTACATGGCCAAATTAATATAGAATAAGGTGACAAAAAGGATGATTATCATTTATAGAATGGTTTAATCTACAAGGTTGACAAGCTATGTGTCCCTAAAGGTGAACGACTGTAGCTTATTAGAGAGGCTCACACCTCCAAGGTTGCAAGACATTTTTGTGTTGGGAAGATATTTTCCAATTTACAAAGGTATGTGTACTAGCCCATAATGCAAGAAGATGTAGCACAATGTTTTAGAGGATGTGTAATTTGTTGTACCAACAATCCTAGTAATAGGAAGCAAGGTCTATACCATCCCTTACTTGTACCCATTCGACCTTGGGAAATCATTCCCATGGATTTTATGGGAGGTTTACCAACCACACAGAAGGAACATGACTATTTATTTGTGGAAGTTAACGGGTTCAGCAAAATGTGCATTCTCATGCCTTGTAAAATACCATCAAGGGATAGGAATCAACAAACTTGTTCTTTGAATAGGTTTGGTTGCACTTTGTGATACCAAGGATAATCATCTTAGATAGGGATACCAAATTTATCAATGCATTTTGGACTACATTGTGGAAGAAGATGGGCACTAAGTTGAAGAGGTCTACAAATTCCATCCACGAACATATGGGTAGACAGAAGTAGTCAACAAGAATTTGGTGCAGCTTTTGAGGGGTTATAATCAAAAGAATCTGAAGACTTGGGATGAAAATTTGATCTATATACAACACTCTTATAACATAGCAGTCCACACTTCTATTGGTAAGTCACCTTTTGAAACTTTCTTTGGGTGTTTTCCACCTTCACCCTTAGATGTTTTATATGGACATGAAGGAGGAGTGAGGGAGGACCTAATAAGAGATGCATTAAAAGAAGAAAAAAATTGTTGAGAAGATTAGGAAGATCCATTTACAAGTACAAGAGACATTGAGGAAATCATAGGAAAAGTATAAGGCTAGGCATGACCAACACAAAACAAAGAGAATATTTCGAGTGGGAGACAGAGTATGGTTAAAACTGAATAATGAAAGACTATAAGGTCCTACTAACAAGATCAAGGATCTCCAGTATGATCCTTCTGAGGTATTGGAAAAGGTGGGAGATAATTCCTACAAAATGAGTCTACCCCCATCAATAGTGAATGTGGAGAATCTCAACCTCTATGAGCCTTCCCTGTTGGGTCAGGAGGAGGAGAAGGTCCTACATTCCATAGAGGAATTATCACTGGATGATCAAGCATAGATAGAAGTTGAATTTTTTTTGGAGAAGTGGTCAAGAAGTACAAGACAAGGGCAACATGACCTTTGGAAAATTGGGTTGAATGAACAACTTCTATGCAAAGAAAAGTGGTACTCCAAGAAGAAGGTAGAGGAAAATTTTCCTCACCTCACTCAGTAAAGATTTTGGGGACCAAAAGCCTCCTTAAATGGGGATGTATGATCCATGTTGGATCATTATATCATTTTTCATCTATCTCAATTCTTTTAGAGTGGAAAAAATTGGAGGAATTAGCTTGCACGGTCATTTTAGTGGCAAGTCCAAGTTTGGAAAATTGCGGTCTGAAACCTTCCAAAGCCATTTTGAGGAATTAATTGGGGTTCTTGTGTCTAGAAATTTTTCACACACCCTTGATAGTGTTCTACACTCCAACACATTTCCAACGGTGCAGATCGTGCATTAATCATAGTTCATGTGAAAACATTATGCCTCCCACAAGTTGACCTATTGTGTTGACCACCATGGTACTAGAGGATGCCACATCAACCCTCATTACTCACACATATGGGGCTATCCACACGATGGATTTCTAGAAGATTCTATAAGGTTAAAATCACTACCATAATTGAGGGTTGAGGAAATCAAAAACCTATCCCTAGATGGCTATCAAGCTATGCTAAATAATGAACCACTAGGAGGAGAAGGGGTTCCATTCTTCTGCATTGTATCTTGTTCCATAGTTGAGCAAAACATCTGACAATGGTATTCTGTGAGGATAAAAGAGGGCGAGATTTTGTAGCATCCATATAGGCCACATGTCAAAGGAAACTCCATAGAGAGTGCCTCTTTTTTTGTACTTGCATCATTTATATACTAGAGAAAATAGAGTATAACAACCTCACTTTCTAGTTGGGTTTTCTCCCGTATTGAGTTTCCTAGGTCATATCTTGTGTTTATTTGTGGATGGTGTGATTATATTTTATTGTTCTCTATTTTCCATATTTTATCTATTTCATGCATAAGAAGAAAATCAATAACTAAGTATTAAGGAGATATGAAGGAAAAATAACCTTAATAGAAAATATTTTCAGTATTTTATTAGATCTGTTGTGACGAACTGTTCCAGTGAAATATTCACGACAGTTTACAGATCATCAAACCTCAATTGTGATAAGGTTTTGGACCTTCTAGAATGTTTTATAAAATCCAATATGTGGCTATCCCCACATGTTTAAGTAATGGGGGATGACATGGCATCCACTCTCACCATGGTGATCAATATGGTAGGTCAACTTGTGGGAGGCATATTTTAACATACAAACTCTGATTGAGGTGATTATTGCACTATTAGAAAGGTTATTATTGAGGTGATTATTGATGCCTCAAAATAGCTTCGAAATATTTCAGATGGGTTTTTGGATGCAAATTTATATGTTTGGACCAACAAATAAAATGACTCTGCAAGTTTATTCCTCCAATGTTTTTCACCCATAAAGCATTGAGATACATAAAAATTAATATAATGATCCAATCTGGATCAGTAGAGGAACAAAGGCCTAGTGGCCTTTTAGAATACATAACCATCTGTCCAATATTGAGAGAGAGAGAGAGAACAACTTTTAACTTCTACAAAGGATCTATGTTGGTGAAGCTACTGGGATACAATTCCCTCATTTATGGATCAAATCAACTATCACTTGTTGTTAATATTGACTAAAATAAGTTTCAATGATTTGTTTAATGATGAGTGTTGGGATATGTAGAGACTAGTTGACTTATTGTTGCATACTAGACGGTAGTTGAATAGAAGTGTCGATTGTCAATTACAGAGGATACTGACAACGACGTTGACCGACAACTATTGTGTGATGCAAAAAGCACATGTTTGATGATTTCTAGATCCCTTGAGATCCTTCTTTGAAAAACAATGTTTATGTGATCCGGATAGAGGTTGGTTGCTTAGCATGTATTATTGTTTTGTTGTCTAGTCAACTAATCAACTTGAACTATTTGAAAAATATATTTTTGGAACTTGAAAATTGTTTTGATCTTGTTAGCATATGCTCTTGTTTGTTAGCATGATGCATAAATTGTTTCACTAATTTTATATTAAATCATGTGGAGAATCTTTTTGAGTTGATATTTGTTCAAACTTCCTTTTGGAAAGTGTTATTGTACCTTGGATTGATTAATATGATAGTTGTTACCAGGTTGTTGATTGGAGGTGGTAATTTTTTCTTTATTGTACTTGACTAGATCAATTTCCTCCTTTGTAATCCCTATCAAATTAAGAGGGGATTGCAGTGTACAATAACACATAGAAACCATACTAGCTCAATTGAATTCACTATGAGTGGATGTTGGAGTTGTGTCTCCAACACCTTAAAATAAAAGACATTAATGGTGCAAATGCAATTTTTTGTGACTGTTCCTATGGAAATCCTACCTCTCCAAAAATAAAAATATTATATCTTATTATGTTAGTGTTCTTTAAAATACTAACCAATGAACCTAATGTAGGAATATGTGTTATGGGACTTTTACCAGTCTTGGGTCATGTACTATCAATGCAGTATAGTGTAAAAGGAGAAAATGAGAAAAAATGTGTTGTGTTATAATAAAGTGGTTATCTATACATATTTACTCCATGAAATATTTTTGTTAAATAATTAACTTTGGCATTGTATAAGAATTCATTAAAATGCTCTACTTTGTCAAAATCTAGCAAGTTATAGATCCATGGTTTTAAGCAATCCATTTTTCGTTTCATAATTTTGATGATTTTAATCGATTCAAAGGCACCCAAAAATATTAGATTGCATTTATTGATGGATGAAGTTGCATATTTTGTATGTTGGGATTGTGATTTCATATTTCCCACTAAATGACTGTCGAGCAAATTAATTAACCTAATTGATGATGATTAAATCATCAGTTCAGAGGCGTAATCTTATAGGTGCCAACATTGTATATGTAGAGATTAGAACAAGCATGACTATTTAATCTATGAAGAAGAGCATGAAACTATATTAGAAAGTCACAAGAAAAATGTTCATTGGGAAACAAAACAAGAAGGTACCTCGCTGACATAGGCTATAATATTTCACTCAAGCCTCTCCTGAGTGTTCATGTAAGCAATTATAAGGGAAAATATTGTTCCCACCTTCAAGTGACTATGTTCTTGTGATGGTAGAAAGCAAATAAAAAATAAAAGTTTATCCTACTTCACACAATAAAAATGGCAAAAGGAGATGATCTTTACTGGGTAACAATGACAAGTTTTAACAGGCACCAATAACGACTTTTCACTGTGAGGTACACAATGTTCACATGACAAAATAAACTCAATATTATCGTTCAAACCCTAGTGAGATATATCTCCACTAAAGCAACTTACTCATTAACCTAATAGAAGGATAATGAAAAGGAGGATTGATCCACATACACAATATGCAATTAACACTTGCAGCCTATGGATATCCAATGTGTAATACTAAATGAAAGAAACCATCACTATTTCGAGTCATGATATGAAAGAAGGTACATT
>ML789292.1:77097-116136 GCA_009831015.1 Picea engelmannii
TAATCCAACATGAGGTGTAGTGAGTTCTTTGTCTTATTTAGGCTTCACTTTCCAACACTCTTCTCTTGGTTGTTTTGTTCCTAGGGTGAAGCTATGGATGAATTCACTCACACTTTTCTTCCCAATTCCTACTCAACTTGTAGTGGTGGAAAAAAATCATGGCATTGTTGTATCGACTGCTTGACATACTCATTTTCTCTCATTGCATTTGAATTAACTATTGGTTTGGGGAAGTCTTCTTGACATTCATCCTCTGAAAAAAATCTGGCTTGTGTCATGTTGCTTGCTTCTCATAGCAATATGCCACCTAATGGACTTTCTTCCCATACAATGAGAATACCTCTAACTACCAACAATTGGCAGCACTATGGCCTTTCCTCTTGAAAAAATGACAAGTGAGGTATTTCTCTCCTGATGCATACCTCTTGTCCTTCTTCTTATTCTTTCTCAAGTTGATTGGCTTACTGCTTATTTTAAGTGTTTGTGTGGGATAAGTCTTTACACTTCCCCCATCACTTGCCTTCTACAGTTTTCTACAAGAAGGTTGGAGTGGTGGTGTGTTTCCACCTTCATTCACTATTGTTATTTGTTTTGATGAGAAATCCAATTCTTCCATGTCTTTTTCTTTCACAAATGTGATCATGGTGTTCCTGGCCTTTTCCTCTTTTCCATTGAAAACTATGACTCATGCTTGACCCTAAGTTCAACTACTATGGGCCTTATGATGTCTTTTCTTATCTTTCCCAACCCTTGTCCTGTGTAGCCCACCTACCTTAATAATTTCAAACCTATGCCTCTTATATGCTTTTCAAATTCACCAAAATTCTCTTGAGAAAGGTTTGAAGAAGGTGAACTTACCATGCTTGGCCTGGTCATGGTGTTATCTTTTACGGTGGCAATGAAAATTTTTGTCGCTACCTTAGTCTCTAGGAAAACTTCTTACAACTTTGACAATGACTATTCCTTCTTTTCCAAATATCGGTGTAGTTAGTCATCATTTGAGTGAGCCTCTCCTCCTACAAGTTGTCTATTTAAATGACCTTCTCTCATATTTACACGAGTTGAACTCTTTTCTTGTACCAATATGCCATGATAGTAGTGAGGGAGTCTTGTCAAGGTCTCAATGTACAAATCGATTCTTTCGCAATGGTAGAAGTCTTGTCAAGGTCTCAATGTTCTTCTCTATCTATGCTATCCTCTAGTCAAACATCTGGAACTTTTCCTTCAAGTGCCTATTCTCTTATGGAAGCTACACATTGATGGCCTATAGGTCTTCCAACCTTTCTCTTTTTGGTTTACCCATGTCGACTCCACATTCTCTTCAACATTCTGGTAGTTGCATCATGGTTAAGGATTTAATGGCAGCTTTGATACCTTATGATTTGTAAATGAGGGGATTATAGCCCACTCGCTTCACCAACATGAATCCTCTGTTGAAATTTAAATATGTTCTCTATTCTCAGTTTTATGTAGAGATCCATGTCTTTAGAGTGGCTCTAAGACTTATATTCTTGGTTCACCTACACACAAACAACCAATTTTGAGCACAAACTACTTTGCAACACTATTCAATATTGATGATATGGTCTATTCTTTGGTGTAACCTACACACAAGAAACCAGTTGACAATTCCAATAATATTAAGGACTATGTGCTTACTCTATCATTGAGAACTTTGTATTTGGTGCAACTCCTTTGCATGTTGATATCCAACTTAACTAGATCTATCAATATGATCAAGGCTAAGGCATCGTCATTGTCCTATGTGTGTATTTATTTATGATTGTATTAGCTTGATTGAAGATTGGTTTGTTCTCTTGCTGTGAACTATGGTATCCAAGTCTCAAGGCCACCTCCCACCAAACTTTATACAACACTTCATTCCATAGCAATGCTAGTCTCAACAGTTTCTTGATTGAAACAATGTAATGGAAATTTCCTCCCTTGTTTAAATGATAGCCATGCCATCTATCCACTAATCATCAAAACTCATGCAATAATAATAAGTGGAAGAGCCCCCCAACACGTATATATGTGCATTTAAATGCAATGAAACAATTACTAAATATATATGTACTGCTTCAATTATGAACAAGAATTAAATGTTCTAGCATGAATGGGGAAAACAACACTTTTCTCAATGACCTCATTTCCCAACACTTCAATAGCAATGTAGTTAATTACTTCGGTATTAAATCCAAACCAATAGTAAGTACAATGTATTGCTCCGACAATGAAAAAGAACAAGCTTCAACATATACTTTTAACATAAGGAAAATCTCTCTCTCTCACAAATTCTTCTCAAGTAAATGGAGTGACAAGGATGAAGTTTCTGTTGAATTTTTAATGCTAGCTCAAATACATGTGGTTTCTTTTCAATTTAGCATGAACTTGAACCATAAACAATGCAACAACACAATAGCTGCAGTAACCAATATCACAAGAGGAATAACCATGCACAATACAAAAGAAGTTATCCTGGGAAAACCCTTCTCAAAAAAGGGAAAAACCCAACAATCATTTGCTATAGAGTCAAGAGAATATCCACCACACACCATAAACCCTAGTGCACACAAGAGGGTGCTCTATGACCAAGAAAGCTAGCGCCTAAGATAAGTGTGCACTAAATTTCAGATCTCCACAATAAGTTATGTGAGATTGATATATGATCCACAATGGGGATGTATCTCTCTTATAAATACATGACCTAACACATCAATTTGTCTATTGGCACAATATGGCTGACTTAGTCCTACTTAGTCCTGGCAATTTGTCTATTGGACGAGGTAGGCTCTTTACATCAATTTGTAGGCAATAGTCCTACTTAGAGCCTACTTAGTCCTGGCAAGCGGTTTGGTGAAGACATCTGCAACTTTCTTGTGTGTAGAAAGGTACTACACATGTACTTCTTTCCTCTGCACCATATCTCTAATGTAATGGTATTTGATCTCGATGTGTTTTGATTTATCGTGAAACACGGGATTCTCTGAGAGCTTCACACAACACCGATTATCACAATGGATAACGGTGGAATCCATCTCATGTCCAAATAAGTCTGCAAGGATATTGCGAAGCCACACTGCTTTGCAAACTGCCACACATAATGCAATGTACTCTGCTTCTGCGGTATTCAAAGCCACATAAGTATGTTTCCTGTTGCACCAGGAAACCATGGCAGATCCCAAAGTAAAACAACAAACAAAGGTGCTCTTCTGGTCCACTGCGCTCCCTGTCCAATCTGCATCGGCATATCCCTGCAATATCATGTCTACACCAGAGGCATATCTTAGTCCATAATGTGGCTCATAAATATCTCAACACATGCTTTGTTGCTATCCAGTGTGTCTGTCTCGGTTGACTCATAAACTGGCTGAGTACACTCAATGCATAGCATATATCAGGTCTATTGTTAACTAGATACATCAATGATCCAATCAACTTTCTGTAAAGATGTGGATCAATCTCACATGAATCAAAAGAAGTATCGCTCAGTTTCTTTAGATTCGTCACCATCGGTGTCGCCATGGGCTTGCAGTCTGTCATCCCGAATCTCTTCAATATCTCAACTGTGTGTTTTCCTTGACTTAGGAAAATCTCGTCAATCCTTTGCCACACTTCTAGTTCTAAGAATTAGTGCATCATACCAAGGTCTTTCATCTCGAATTCAGAAGCCAATGCATGCTTGCTGTAATATACCGCAAATTTCGCTAAAATAAAAAAAAAAAAATTAGTGATAGGGAAATTAACATTTATAAATCATCGAATTATTTGTGACACAAGAATATATTTCCTTAAAATTCTAAGTCACTGTTTAAGAACATAAAAGTTTCACTCTACTGGACTAACCATCCTAAAATGATCTGTATGAGGTTTAATGTCCAAATAAAGCTTATTGCTACTATAATGTCAAGGCATTTTCATTATATTAACTCCTAAACTATGATATCCTGCTATTGTAATTGAAGTTCTCACATTTGATCACATTGTTAAAAAGTTAACAAGGACTAACAAGTCCATAGTATAAAGTCTATTGCAATATAATGAGGTTGCATCATACCCATGTTGACCATATCAATTGTTATAAACTATGATATGAATATAAAGATTTACTTATGTAAAAACTTCATGTAAGAAACTATAACTATAATGTTATGACCCTAGCGGACTAGGGGACATAGCCACTATAGACTATAGTCCGCGCTCTAGGTGAATAACCTACCATACTAAACACTCTCCAAAGTATATGTTTAAAGGTAGCATATGATATATAGTAGCGGTTATGCAAGAAGTTACCACTGCGCAATTAATAATAACCCAACCTTTGGTTACTTGTCTACTCTAGCAATTAAGTGAATTTGATAACGAAAATACGTGGATGTCAGGTCGGTCTGGACCTAGCCTGAAGTTTGGTCATGAAATTTACTTTAGGGCGAGTCCATTAATGGTGGACTGACCAACCTAGTACCCTCTAGGCCTGCCACTGTAGTGAAATTCCCACTGTGGGTTTGACACTTAGGATAAATCACATGGCTAGGAGTGGGGTGGTGTACCCAACACTCCTCCCCACCCTTGTTATATCAAGATTTGCCTCACCCTATGAAAATTTTCTCAGAAGGCCTTTTCCCATTTCCCTATGCAGACTTGAAGTCCCTTTTTGCAAATCCCAGAGCTAAAAACAATATTTTTCCACATATATGCACCCTAACTATTATACAACATGCGTATATGCAGGTTGCACCACTACAACCCATGTACATCGGGTTTTGTGCCCAAAATTAAAAAATAGTGTTGGGTTTCTATGTCACATCATGGGATCCATGATCCTTGACCTTCCATATACTAGAAATGTTCTAAATCGACCCTTCAGTTCCATTTGAAGGCTACAAATGGGCCATACCCAAGCTATGGAAAAGGGGAGAAGAATTCAACTTTTAGAGCAAAGTTACTCTGGAGAAATTATTCACTTCATATTGAGTCTGCATCCCTTTGTCCTTTTAAGTCTGAACACATTGTTCATCCCCCAAGCTCTTCCTTACTTGATTGAGAACCTCATTGTCTCTCTTTTATGAGCTTGCCTTTGGTGGAGGATTGAAGTGGTGGAGGCCTAGCTAGAAGGGACTTAGTTTCTCGGTTCCGAACCGTGCTGACACAGAAGTTTGTAATTTATTCACTTCTGTTGATTACATTTTAATAGAAATACTCTTTTCTCGTCCAATTAATATCTTGCAAATATTTGAATTGTTCTTCCATGGGCGTATTTTTTATGAATGTTGATGGATTATGCTATTGAATGTGCTAAATTTATATATTATCACCATATGCTTGCGTTTCTTGGTTGGTGAGGACAAGTTGCAAGTGTATTGCTTTGAGTCAAGTGCTCAACGGTGGACTTCATCGAACGTTTGGACGAGGTAGGCTCTTTACATTGTCTCGTTAGCATATTTTCTTATATAGCATATATGAGATTAGAGTTGATTTCTGCAGTCACTGCTGTCTGTTGTGGTTTACCCCTAGCCATAGAGAGATTTTCCTCGTAACAGAATTGGTGACCATACTGGGGATAAAATCTTCTTTTCGGGGTTTGGAGTGTTTTTCTCCTTTGATTGCTCTCGTTTATATTGATTTTCTTGTCATCTGATTTCTTGACAGCCTTTGTTCATTTTGAGTCTGATTTTCTTCGCCTTATCGTTAGCCTAACAGTGTTTTAACACATATATGCGGGTTTTTTCCCGACAGTCGTGTACATACGCGTGTTGTCCTTCTGCAAGAGGTGTATATACGCGGTTTTCTCTTAAACAATAGTATACAACATCCTTTTATGTTTGGTTGCTATGTTTGATGTTTGTTGGGTAAGTTGTGATGGTTGCCGAGTCTTCTTGGATCTCTGTTATGACTGTTAAGTTCCTGTAGAATGATAGGAAACCTTTCTTTGGTTGAATTTTCGAGTGGTTCCTTTCTCATAATCCTTTTCATTGATTGTCCTTGCATCTTGGGTTGGGTGTTTGCTTCTTGATATCCTACTTGTTTTGTATTTGTTTACATACAGTAGAATCTCTATATCAAGTTGTTGTTCAGTCCTTGCATTTTCATTCTTTTATATTGAAAATACAAAAATATTAAGCATTTTTGCATTGTTGGCATTTGATCTTTTGGGTCCTTATAATTGATCTTAGCACTTGTATAGAAAGATTGCATCTTATTTGGAATTGTATATAACTAAATTGAAAATTGCATTTGAAAAGCTTATCATTTATTAGGAATTGAAGTTAGGACTTTGCATTTTATTCATATTCATTTATTTTACTTGCTGAGTCATAACATCATTAGTTTCACGACCAAACCTTTTTTGAGTAAGCAAGGCCACTAAAAGCAATGCTGATAATTTAAAATTGATTAGAAATGATTTTATTTTCTAGGGTGCACAAACTAGCTTAGGATTTAGAGCCTTGGAATAGGATTTTGTGAGTAAACTTCTCCAAGGCTATTAAAACAACATATATGTTTGACTAAGGGAGTGGTGAAATCCATTGTATAATTGGTGACGTCAAGAAGCTCTGCTTACACCGGAGTTAAGCACAAGGTCATGTGAAGTTGGTTGAGGGGATATCCCCCCAATACCTTCTTAGCGTCATATATATTTCTGGGGATCTATTCGTATATGGGTATCTTGCTAGTACCTTTACCTCTGTGAGAGGTGATTCTTTTGAGGTTTCAGGCTTTGTTACCCTGCCTGTTAGCACCATAAGTTTCCCTCAAATTGCGATGAGGACAAGCCCGATACGCATCAATTTATACATCACAGGTTGTTTATAAAGGGTGACCGAATGGGAGTAAACTTGGAACAATATCGTTTTAACTCAGAAAACTGGGTTGGAAATACAGATCTAGGTGAGGTCTTGATCTAACTTAGGCCAATAAGTTTCATAGTGGTGAGTAGGTGGAGGAGAACAAGAAAGGAATGAAAGTCTACTCTGGACATCCGGTCTTCCAACATCCTTTGGAGGAAAATCCCCAGATGTGAGATCCTCTCAGATCTGAAAGAACTTCAAGAAACTTAACACGTTGCAACAACCGATATAATCAAACCTACATTATGTAATCATTACAACACTCGACTGGATCATCCATGCCCGGGCTTTAAGAATTAAAAGAAAGAGTAAGGAAGGGGTTGGCTACCATTAAACAAGAAGTCTCAAATATCAATCTATAACCAGAGAACTAGAGGCCTCACTATAACTTTATAATTGGGAGCTTAGCTCTACCATCGACCCTTACAAAAATATCCAAATTGAGTATATATACCCAGAGCAATTCGTTCCCCCCCNACAGCAGGAGAATTGTTGAGCTACTTCATTTAAGGCTTTACGTGTGAGTTATCTTCTTGCAGATTGTGCACGCAACTTCTTGTTTGAATTTGGTTCAGATGGCATGGCTTTCATAGTGAAACCAATGGATTGATATTCCCTTAGAATCAACGGCCAGGATCACTTCCTTAGCCGGCTCTTAGCCGTCTGTGGACTAAACAGGCACTTATCTTTTCTTTGGCTCTACTTTCCATGTGACAGTGGGTTGTGACCTTGCCCTAAAACCAAAGGCGCTTCACGGATTTCGGGTATCGACGATGGGAAGGAGTGAACTCCTCACCCTCAATAATCTTGATTGCCGAAATTGCGACGGGGCTATATTGCGTTGGCGCCTCCCTTACCCCTCGTCCATATGATCACCGGCTAGGACCATGGGCCCACCCCTGATGCTTTCATATTTCGCACTTTGGGGTTTCGGGCTATGGGTGTATGCGTTGAAAAGAACCCCGAAACACCGATTCCCAAAAAGATCAATCTGTCTCCACCTATCCCCACGAGATCATACGACTCTCTGTAATCTCAGGCCCCGGGACTTCATCACTTTGGGCTTCACGAGTCCTGATGACTCTGTTCCCTTGCTCTCCCGATTCGTGAAATCATGACTCTGCTTGACGCTATTCTTCGTGCCACTCTTTGATTGTCATCGATCGACGATCGTCAATCTGCTCCATCGTTAGATCCTCGCCACTGAAAACTAATCTTTGCCCGCTCGCTTGATTTGTGTCACTGTTCAACCGTTCTCGGTGTTGTAGATAGTGAAGATGGGGTCTTGGTTGACCAGACTTAGGCTTGGGAAGGCGAAGGTTCAATGATGGGGAGAAAGAATAAGCCATCAGCAGCGAGAAGAACAGAGAAGCTCGAGATTGTTTTCTCTTGGGCACCTTTCGACAGGGAAAACAGTCGACTAAAGGAAAACAGACAAGGAAACTATATGCCGGGAAGGGAAAACTATGATGGGGTCTACTAAAAGGGGGAAAAGAGGAACAAAATCATGGATCTAGACCAAAACCTCGATCTAAGAGAACAAGCCCAGTTTAAGTGTTAACATTAAGACGAACAAAATCACTGATCTAGACCAAAACCTCGATCTAAGAGAACAAGCCCAGTTTAAGTGCTAACACTGCCCATATGGTAGACCTCACTTACGAATGTTCTCCTGCACATCGGTTATATCATGGTTTCTTAGTTCTTTGACATAGATACCACATAGGTTACTTGCAGGGGTTATTCTGTAGGTACCCTGGGTCAAATAAGGGTCAGACAACACACAGCCTTTATGGAGGATTATCTCTCTGGGGGGATCTAACCGATTAGTTGTTAAGCCCACGAGGGCCCTTATAACTGATTTTGATACCTCCGATATTTTTCAAGGAGTATCAGACCCCTCTTAGGTGAGGCATACCTACTTTAGGGAGGGAGGCCCCTTTCAGCCACTTTATCTTGTTTGTGTGCATATTGGCCTTTTGTTTATTTTATTTTGGTGTGCTCTTTGATTATTAGTTGACCTTAGGATTTTGTATTGCACCATGTGTTTCCATTATCATGGATAGTGGATTCCCTTTGGCTCCCTCATTTAGCGCTACCTCCCCCATGAAATTCGCTCATTTCATGGGGATGAATATGTTTGTGTTTCATAATGGTACGCAGAATTATGATACTTAGTCAATGCCTTGGGTCTCTAATAATTTTCATCTTAATGTGCCAAACATGCCTTCACCCTTTCCATCCTCTCCCTCACCTGCTTATATGAATCCTGGTTTTGGATCCAAAGGCAAAATGGCTTTGCTCTCTATGTCTTCGTTTGATTGGAGTCATATCCCTCAACCAACTCTCACTATAGAAGGTTGGAATCTCCCTTCTTACAGATCCAATCCTAGCTTCATCCTTCGAGGAGAAAGTGCTCAAATGGGTGATTATTCTACTTATTACACCCCATCCATGTATCCTTCGTTCGCTATGCCAGTTCCTATGAACGCTCTTCCTATGGCGGGCCTCCATCTGTTCTCTGGTATTTCATACGGAGGGAATTAGTTTTATGGTATGTGCTACCCCCTTCACGGAACCCCTTCATATGGGGGAAATATATATCCTCACCTGAATAACCCATGTCACCCCTTTTTCTCTTCGTAGACATTTGTTTCGGTGATGATGCCTGTACAAACCTATATGGATCAATTAGGTGGAGGATACTACCTTTCCAGAAAGGGACAGGATGTAGACCAAGATCCTTCCTGGACTGCAATTTCTCAAAACCAGTCTTTCCCAGGACCTTGGTCTCAAATGCCGCAACTAACCTCTGCCACCAGTACATTCACTGCAAGTCATACTAGAATTCCATCACCAACCTCTGCTAGTCTTGTTGGAGATTTGTCCACAACCTCTGCAAGCCATGTTGAAGACCAATAACCAGTCACTGTGAGTCATGTCGGGGGCACAACTCTAGTCATCGTAAGTCATACTGACATCACATCTCCAACCCCGGTCAGCCATGTTGGGGAATCATCGCCAACCTCTGTACATCATGTAGGGGATGAATCACCAGTCTCTGCCAGTCGCGCTGAGATCATGTCACTAGCCATTGTGAGTGATGCTGGCAGAATTCCTATGATTGAGAAACCTCGACGTCTAGGGTGTAATCCCAAGTTCCTTTGTAGGATTTGCAAAGGAGGCCATTTAACTCGCTTGTGCCCTACTATTGTTGTAGTGGAAGAAGTGCAGTCCTTGTCTGATAACCCTTCGATTTCAGAGTTGTCGTTGGCTTCTCGACATTCTATTTCTCATTTTATTGAAACAACAATCATGTCAATGCAATATTCATCCGACACCATTCCGTTTTGAGGAGTGAAACATCCTTCAACCATGTCATTAACATTTATGTTCCTGCACCTTCTGAACAAGGGTGAGTTTTACTCTCTTCGAGTACTCTCCCTCGAAGTCTTTGGGAGGTTTCCTTTGAATGGGATGGTCTTGTGGGGTATCAAATTCCTTCTTCTACACCCTTCCAGATAAGAGGCATTCTTCGATATATTGTAGATAAGGTAACCTCTGCAAGTATTTTATCCTCCTCAACTTGGAAATCCCTGGGTTTTCCCAAGCTAGTGTCAGGTTTTTGTAAGTTACTGACCTTTCACAGAAATCTGGAACGAGAGCCTTGGCACCCCCCATGACATGTTGCCTAGAAAACTCCCAACGAGTCTGATTTAAGCTCTTTTCTGACTCTCTCAAAAAGAAAAAAGATTGCCGAGTGAACTTGTCTCTTACACACTTGTAAATTAGATTTGAAAGGACGTCTATTTGGTGCAAGTTTACCCATTTTTCAAACCAAGTAGACTAAGATTATGAAAAATGACATTTTTTGGCATTAAGCTGTAGTTGCATCTCATTCTCTTGCTTGTAGTATTGAGCCTATTGTCGGTTCCCACTTTAGCATTATAATCCTATAACCTCGACAATTTTCATCACCAATCAAGCAGAGCCATGTTTATATCCTTTGCAACTTGACACTCGATACCCAAGAGGAAACATTCCCCCGAGTGTCCATCTCCCGCATGCACCTCCTTGAATTGAGCATAGGTATGTTCCACTGCTGGAACTAGTTGCTTACTTGTGACACTTATTTCCTCCTCTGTATCATAGCATTCATTTGACTATGAAAAAACAAAAAAAGATGGTCGGGAAAATAATATTATCTTATATTGGCAGCAGTCGTGTCACCTTTGAACAAAGCACAAAGTTTTTTAGTCCACTTGTCATCAAAATTTTGGGTTTAGCATGACCTTAGGAAGCTGAGCTCGTTACATAGAGTTTACTCCCCCGACTAGTTACTCTTCCATTCCCTATGGAGACTTTGATTGATGCCCTCCTGCATCTCAAAGTTTCATCATTGATTCTATGCTACCAGAGTCTTCCATATGTCTTGTGCTCTTGTTCAAAGGATGTCTATCAACCTGTGTCAGCCATTCCTCAGAACTCTTGACTTTGCATGTTGTCCATACCCTTAGTATGTCTCAGAATTACATGAAACTGTTGTCCTATCATGCACCCTGGTCCTAACTTCATCATTGGTAGGTAACCTTGAACCTAACAGTCGACATTTCACCATTGGTCGTTGACTGGGTGCTTTCCCTTGTGTTCGACGACAAGAAATCTATTCACACATCAGGATTCATGCAGTGTCTTGGATGCCATTAGCCTTATTGGTGGTTTCCTCGCCTTTGTCAGCAGTTTTCCTTATTGGATGTTATTCAAAGGGTATTTTCGTGTACATCTTGCATCTGGCACAAGCGAAAGACGCACAGGGTCGTTGGTTCATGAACATGTTCTTCATCCGATTTCCTCCAAATCATCAAGCTCCTACTTTGTACCTTGTGATGAATGATGAGAGATTATTTAATGCTCTCCTTTTAGCGGGTCTCCTTCCATCAAATTCATCCCATCTATTATGGAAATGAGACCTAGATTTCTATGAGTACCTAGAGGATTGCAGTCATTAGTGGCAGGTTCTCCCACCATTGACAGTTGGGAATACATCAATGTCTCCTGATCGATGGATTCTTCAAGTGTTCAACCCTGAAACCTTTATTCACACTTGTAAGAATATAATCGGTGCCTTGATACCTACTTTCATTATCGGTAGGTTGTCTCACATTTGTTAATGGTATACCTTAATGATCAGTAATCAAACAAAGTCTCATTGTGCTTGACCTCAACTCCTTTATTCACATGATGTAGACTTGCACCTTTGGTGGAAAATGTAGAAGACTTGAAGACATCAGTTCATAGTCGCAGCTTTCCTGATCTATTGTTATCTTTCATTGGACTAGTACCTATGTGACTTCAGTGATCATGGGAGATCAGATTGTAGTCCATTTTATACAGATATGTTCAAATTGATTTTGAGACTGGTTTTACTGGGCCTTGTTCGTGACTATGAAATCCTTTGGCATGTAACCACCTTTGTATTTCCTATTCATGGCCATGAACAACTATTTGGTATATTTTCACATGGATCTGCAGTGTAATTCAAATTGGCAGCAATGTGTGCAAAGTCAGTACAGAGTGTAATATTCTCATGAGCAACTAGTTCGTCCAACTGAGTCTCCATTACTCCACTTCTAGGTATTATAATATATTTCATCCATCGTAGATACTCCTCTGACCGCACACATTAGGGGGCATCTGTTATAGTAAGATTTTCCTCACCCTATGCAAAGTTGCTCAGAAGGCCTTTTTCCATTTCCCTATGCAGACTTGAAGTCCCTTTTTGAAAATCCCAGAGATGAAAACTATATTTTTCCACATATAAGCACCCTAACTATTATACAACATGCGTATATGTAGGTTGCACCACTACATCCCGCGTACATCGGGTTTTGTGCCCAAAATTAAAAACAATAGTGTCTGGTTTCCATGTCACGTCATGAGATCCATGATCCTTGACCTTCCATATACTAGAAACGTTCTAACTCGACCCTTTAGTTCCATTTGAAGGCTATAAATGGGCCATATACAAGCTGTAGAAAAGGGGATAAGAATTCAACTTTGAGAGCAAAGTAGCTCTGGAGAAACTATTCACTTCATGTTGAGTCTGCATCCCTTTTTCCTTTTAAGTCTGAACACATTGTTCAACCCCCAAGCTCTTCCTTACTTGATTGAGAACCTCATTGTCTCTCTTTTATGAGCTTGCCTTTGGTGGAGGATTGAAGTGGTGGAGGCCCAGTTGGAAGGGACTTAGTTTCTCGGTTCTGAACTGTGCCCACACGGAAGTTTGTAATTCATTCAATTCTGTTGATTACATTTCAATAGAAATACTATTTTCTCGTCCAATTAATATCTTGCAAATATTTGAATTGTTATTCCATCGGCGTATTTGTTATGAATGTTGATGGATTATGCTATTGAATGTGATAACTTTATATATTATCACCATATGCTTGCGTTTCTTGGTTGTTGAGGACAAGTTGCAGGTGTATTGCTTTGAGTCAAGTGCTCAACGATGGACTTCATCGAAATTTTGGACGAGGTAGGCTCTTTATCTTGTCTCGTTAACATATTTTCTTATATAGCATATCTGAGATTAGAGTTTATTTATGCAGTCATTTCCATCTGTTGTGGTTTACCCCTAGCCATAGAGAGATTTTCCTCGTAACAACCCTCTAGGGATTCGATATGCCATTAATCCCTTCGTAACTATTCTCATGAGTCTCATTTCGCTTGGTAATTTCCCTATTTATGCTTCGTAACTGGTGTTAGCACTTGGCTCTGTGATGGTATTTGATCCTGGAGATAGTAATTAGCTCTGTGAAGTATGTCCATGACACAGTAAGTACTCTACTATCCCTCTATGACAGCTTTAGAAGGATTCTTTTGTGGTTTAAGTGTTGTTCCCTTGTGGTTGTGCTCGGTGTGAATCCCTTCTTGCAAAATTTAGATTCTTGTACAAATCCCTTTGAAAAACGTTCATTGTCTGGTGTAATATATGCTCTCTATGGAATACCCTCTCTGTCTAGGCAACATATGCTCTCTGCGAAAAGAAAACTCTGTGTATTTAAATACAATGTACTCCATGTGTGTTATCTCCTCTATCTATATATTGAATATTATTTGAAGAGTAGTTTTCCTTTGCATATATAAACATGGCATACTTCATGTGGGTTTTCTCCTCTGTCTATGCATCATGTGTTCTCTGGGAAAAATAGTCTCTGTGTATAAGTACTCTCTCTGGGTTTTCTCCTCTGTCTAAGCATTGTGTAATTCTCTGAGAAAAATAGTCTCTGTGTATAAGTACTCTTTGTGGGTTTTATCCTCCGTCTAAGCATCGTGTAATTGTATGTGGAAAAATAGTCTATGCGTATAATTTCTTTGTAATATAACTACTCTCTGAAATCTTTATTCACACGGGGTTTTGAGACTACACAAGGTAAAAGATCTGCGACCTTTGTCCGGGGTTACTGTGTAAGGGGACACCGAAATTACGAGACCTGGGTGAAGGTCAATGTTGAATGTAGTTAAGGTGTAGGCATTTCTGCCAATCTCGGACTTGACTGTAGTCCATGAGGCTTCTTATATTAACCCTTACGTTTAACACATGTCTGTAACCATTACAGTTTCAAACTCTTAGTGAATACGTTTTCAGACTTCGATTATTTAACTATGTATATAGTTCATGATTACACTTTATAATTTATATGGCAAGGTTGAAAGCCTTATTCATTGAAAAACAATGTATATTGCATGAAAATCGTGGTTAAAGAAGATCCTTATCGAGAAGGAAAATGTACTATGTCTTTATTAATACCCATGGTTATTTCAATCTTGCCCTTTTCAATATTAGCTTGACTATTATAATTAAATCCGTTTATAATTATGAGAAATTTTTCATGCGACAACTCCGTTTAACATATAGGGTCTTCTTTTTTGTTCATAATTGAATCATTCCATCAAATGCCCTTGATCTGGTGAATATTCAAGGCACAAAATCGCAGGGTTTTGTTTAACACATTTCAATTTTAAAGGAAGTGATTCTCACTGGAAAACTTTATACACCCAGATCGTCTCCTTTGCGCCTCTATGGTGTTTCACAATTTAACTTCTTAATATGTTTAGCTCATGTATATAACTTATTCCAGATTGCATTATGTGTGTCTCTGTTACTATTTAAGTATGTATACTTTCTTTACTGTAAGCTCTAACTTTGACAAAAGTATGTCTGTGCGAAAGGATAACTCTGTTTTTAGTAAGTTAATCTCCTTACAAAATTCTTTGGTGTTCTGTATGGGCTTGGTATTCGAAATAATACTTATTGTTTGTGGAAAACCCGTTCCTTGATTTCAATTTGAACTTTTATAAATTTGTTCTCTTTAATTTTTGTAACCTACAAGATGTCAAAACTACAAACTTAACTTAGAAGTCTAACTATGTTTTTTCCATTGCTAGCACAAGTAATTAGTTTTCTCATGTTTATACATTGATAATGGGTCCTTTTGTCTTGCGAGGGAACCCACCAGATGGATTACGCATCCACCTCCCCTCCTGGGTCATGGATCGACTACTTTACAAAGCAACGATGACCCTTTGATCTTCAATCGAGATCTCAGATAAGTAAGCTTTAATTATTTTATTTATTTCATTATTTAATGTTTGTATAATGGAGATTTGCTAATGTTACTTCTTAATCTTTTGCAGGTTGGAAAAATAAGTGCACTTGGTGAAGAAGATTGACCGTCCACAAAAGGTATTTAAGTTCCAATTTTATTTCGCTGGTCCATGCGCACTTGCAGACGGTTCAAGTAGTACTTTTAAGTCTCTGTTTAGACTAGCTATGGAGATTTTGATGTTTAAGGAACTCAACTTTAATATTTGATCTTTGATCTATTGACTATAATAAATATGTACATATACATTTTCGCCAAGTGACCTATGCTCTACTATATCAGATGTCTTTCTTTTTTAAATAGACATAGTGTGTAATGGGATTGTTATTCTTTTGCTCTGCATAATAACAAAAATATAATGCAGTTTGTTTACATTTATATTATATATATAAACTCACTCTTAATAGCATACCACTACAAATATTTTACACAGTGGCAAGTTGGCAACCCATACAAACTATTATGTCTATATAGTTCACTTCAACAGGTTTGCCTCTAAGTATACTTAATATAAGATATGGCATCAACTGTATAAAATCTATAATAAAACATCAAAAGCATAATATCAACAATTTGAATACACAGCTGAGATACATATCTGAAAAAGCTAATGCTGGGAAACAAATGGAACAATCACATTTCACCCAATCGTAGAACATAACAACCACAATCACTTTTCCTGATCACCCCCTAGCCTGACCATGAGTCCATAAGGGAGAACTAAATTATCCTCCTTAGCTATAGTCACCATCAACAAATCAGAAGCATGCTTTGCCTCACACCATATGTGCTCATAAAATCAAACAGTTCTCAATCCTCAACATACTAAGTAGGTTCATGGCTCCCACATATGTTGTATATATCTTGTGCCTAGGTATTTCCATTCCTTTCCCTCCCTGGGGAAATTCACAGCTTTACAAATCCCTGATTTTTAGGGTCTGTTAGTGGTCAAATTCAACTTCTTCCACTTGTAAAAATCAACTCTGAGTTAACTCAAACCTGCTCCCCACTCATGGAGTCATGGTCAACTATTTTTAACCTAGCTGTTTCATTTGTCTTCCAACATTTAATTTATTAAAAATTTTGTCTCATACATGTGTCCAAAAAAAGAGGACAGTTGGGCAAGTCAAATTTTTTCCCAACAGTCATCAAATAATTAATTACATAATACAAAATTCTAAATTCAGATTTGCCATAAATGGAAATTTATTTTCAAATCCGAATTTTCAAAAACATAAATTTATTTCTAAATTCAACTTGGAATTTATTTTTCTAAAAATTTGAGGATACTACATCCTCTCCCCCTTAAGTACAACACTGTCCTCAGTGTTCATTAATCTCTCAGAATAGGATTGGATAAGATTGCAGCATATCTTCTTCCAACTCCCAAGTCACCTCCTCAGGACTAAAGTGCTTCCATTGCACTTTTACTCGAGCGATGGCTCTATTCCGAAGTACTGCTTCTTTCCTATCCAAAATGCACAAAGGTTCTGCTTGGAACTCACCTTCTGGTTCCACCTACACCATGTTCCAATCAATGATGTTAGTAGGATCATGAATATATATTTTCAATAATGAAACATGAAAAACATTATGAACTTTTAAATTTGCAAGAAGTGCTAGTTGATATGCCATGGGTCTGATTCGAGTTAAAATCTCAAAGGGGCCACAAAACCTTGGCACCAACTTGGAACAATTTCCTAGATTTAGAGAGCTCCTTCTCACTTTGAATTTTAGATATACATGTTCCCCATTTTGAAATTCCTAATGTCTTATTTATAGATATACATATCTTTTTTGTCAGTCTTGGGCCTCTTTTAATTTCTGTTGTACCCTTTTTACCATTCTCTCCATTTCTTGGAGCATTTTCAGTCCCACCATAATCCTATCAACTAGATTATCCCAACTAATCAGGGTTGTGCATTTTCTTCCATATAATACTTCGAAGGGAATTATCTTAGCTGATGTCTGATAGCCGTTATTGTAAGCAAACTCAACTAAGTGCAGGTACTCCTCCCACTTAATTGGTTTTGTTCTTACGTACATTCACAACATGTCTTCTATAATCTGGTTTGTTCTTCTGTTTTTCCATCCGTTTTTGGATGGTAGCTTGTGCTGAAATTCAGGTTAGTATCCAAACCTACAAACAATTCTTTCCAAAAATTGAAAATAAATTTGACATCTCTATCCGAAATCACCATCTTAGGAATTCCATGCAATCTAAATATTTCTTTCATAAAAATTTCAGTGATATTAATCACTTTGTAAGTAGATTTCATAGGTATAAAATGTGTAGATTTGCTTAGTTTATCAATCACTACCATAATCAAGTCATTTTGTCTTTGAGTCTTAGGCAAACATGTGATCATGGGTGATTTTAAGGATGGAAATTTATTTTAAAATGTAGAAACCTTGGTGAATCTTACTAATGCCAACTATAAATAGTTGGCGACATTTTTGTAAAAATATTCAAATTTCTAAGTATTTTATATAGTTTGTATAAATTTTTGGCGATTTTCAAGTTAAAATAATTTTATCCTATAGAATTTGGGTGAATCGTTCTTAGAATAACAAATCATTTTTTGGGAAAAACCATGGAAAATTAGCCCATGACCGAAATTTAGCCCCTAAAATCATCCTTGCCTGTGATGAAGTCCATCGAAATAATCTCCCATTTCCATTCTGGTATAGGCAGAGGTTGTAATAGACCTGCTGGATGTTGATGTTCATCCTTTACCTATTGACAATCTAAACATTTAGAGAAATATTCAGTTGTTTCATTCTTCATGTTAGGCCAATAAAACAATTTTTCTTAAGGCCGTTGTCGTTTTCTAATATCCTAGATGACCATCATACAACTTTTTGTGCAGTTTGTCAAGAATTGTTGTCTTTAAATCAACAGAGTTAGGTGCATACAACCAGTTCTTGAACCTTAACAGTCCATTTTTATCTATACTCAAATATGTTTTGTTCATATTTTCTACATTTCCTTGCAATTCTGTTGTTTTTATGTAATCTTCATCATTACTACTTGCAGATTTTATCCTTTGTTTAATATCATTTTCTGCCTTACTGATATTTATTTCATAAAGTGTGCTAGTCCTCCAACTTAGTGCATCTGCAACTTTGTTTTCCTTACCTTTGATGCGTCGTACCTCAAAATCGAACTCACTTAAAAAGGCCAACCATCTTTCTTTCCTTACATTGAGATTTGGTTGACTGAACAAATGCTTTAAACCACTGTTGTCGGTTAGTAACAAAAACTTTCTTCCCATTAAATAATGTCGCCGCTTTTTTAATGCATGAATTACAACTGTCAATTCTAAATTGTGAGTCACATAATTTTGTTCATGTTCCTTCAGTTTACATGATTCATAACAGATGATGTATCCATCTTGTGTTAGCACACCTCCTAATCCCTCTTTGCTCGCATCCACACAAACGATAAAGTCTTTATAAGGATATGCTACCTTTAGGATAGGTGTTGTAGTTAACAGTCTTTTTAGTTTATCAAAGTTGTCGTGACACTTTTGCGACCAAATAAATTTTATTCTCTTTTTCTGTAGTGATGTAATCAGATACATGATCTTGGAAAATCCTTCGATAAATCTCCAGTAATAATCGGTAATTTCCATAAATGATCTTATGTCTGCTACATCCTTGGGGATAGTCCATTCTATAATGGCTTTTATCTTTTCTGGGTCAACTGCAATATCATCTTCAGATATTACATGTCCTAAATACTGTATCTTTCTTTGGTAGAAGTCGCACTTATCAAACTTAGCATACAACTTATGTTCTCTTAAAGTACGCAAAATTATTTTCAGATGTTCTTCATGTTCTTCTTCTGTTTTTGAGTAAACTAGAATATCATCGATAAAAACCAGCACAAATTTATCTAGATACTAGTTGAATATACTATTCATCAAGCACATAAAAGTTGATGGTGCATTAGTGAGTCCGAATGGAATTACGACAAACTCATAGTGTCCATAACGTGTTCTAAATGTTGTTTTATTTATATCTTTGTCCTTTATTATGACTTGGTGATAACCAGACCTTAAATCTAGCTTAGATAATATCTTTGTTCCTCCAACCTTGTCAAAGAGAGCGTTAATTATAGGTAAGGGATACTTATTCTTAATCGTCATTTTATTCAGTTGTCGATAGTTAATACACAGTCTCAAAGTTTCATCTTTCTTCTTAACGAAGAAAACTGGTGCTCCCCAAATTGAAACACATGGTCTGATATATTCCTTATTTAGCAGTTCTTTTAACTGAATTTTCAGTTATGTTAATTCAGGTAAACTCATTCTATAAGGTGCCTTGGATACTGGGGAAGATCCAGGTAGTAGATCAATAGAGAAATCTATCTCTCTCCTTGGAGGTAGTTCTGGTATTTCATCTAAAAATATGTCTCTGAACCCACGTAGGACTGCAAAGTCTTCTAACCTTGGTTTTCTTTCTTCCCCTAGGAGATTAGTTACTTGTACAACATATACCTTGCAACCTTTATTAATACATTTCTTAAACTGCATTGCTGACATTTTCCTAACAAAAACTGGTTTTTTGATTCCTTGAACTGTTCTGACAGTGTTGTTTTCATCTTTATACATAAACGACTTTTCGTAACAATTTAATATCACTTTATGTTTTTCTAACCAGTCCATTCCGATGATTATATATATCATAAGACCCCAAAGGTAATATGTTCAAATTTAATTTTGTATTTTTACCATCTATACTTAATTCACAATCAGAAATAAAATATGTTACCTTCCTTTTTGTCTCGGTAGCTAGTTGTACTAACCATGATTTAGCATGTTTTTCCCCTTTTAACTTGTTTTCTTCTACTAAATCTAGAGTAATATAACTCAAACTAGCTCCTAGGTCAATTAATATGGAAATACTGTTATCATGAATTTTACCTTCAACTTCCACAATAGTGGATTGATGATCTACATGTCTACCATCCAGAGCTACATTGATTTTATGCACACTTCTACTAATGTCTCCAACTGTTGAAGCCTCTTGAAGGTTATGGACCGAATTTCTCACTGTGGGATTTAAGCGTGGATAGTTTCTCCTCAGGTGGGGTTCTCCACACTCCCAACATTTCAATGGTTCCCTGGAGTTGTCCCCAACTTTCTTGACTCCTAGATTAACTGGTTTATTTCCCCCTTGGGCATTATGTGTATTAGAATGATAATCCTTCCTTTGGAAACATTTTTCCACGTTACGAAAAGGGGCTGGTTGGAAGCCTTTCTTACATTGATTCATTCTATCATGTTTCTTTTCTTTCCATGCCTTGGGAATTTCATATCTATGTTTGTACTAATCATAGCACATTCGAGCCTTCCCAAACACTTCATTTAAAGACTTATGATTGTCAAATTCAATTCTGTCCTTATACAAATGTGGTAGACAACTCAAGAACCTTTCTATCTTTACTTTGTCCTCCTTGATGTATGGTACAAACCTCAACAGATCTAGGAATTTATTTATTAGATCGTCCATGGCCATATGTCCTAGTCACAGTTCGTAAAATTCCTTATTTTTTCTTTCGTAGTAACTTTCTGATAAGTACTACTTCTTGAAGTACTTTTTGAATTCTGACCATTCCATTCGTTTTTCTCTCAATCCCTTGGCTAATTTCAGGTCTTGCCACAAGATAATAGTTTTTCCTCTTAGGTTATAGATGGCCATTCTAACCTTCATATTACTAGAGTAATTATAAATATGAAAGTATTTCTTAATGTCTAACAACCATGCTTCAACTTCCTCACTAGTCTTAGATTCTTCATTGATGGTGGAGGATTTTATCCTTTTGAACTCACCTTCTAGGTGGTCCACTTGTTTTCTTTTTCTTCCTGTAGACACTTTGTTTTCTTTCATGTGTGTGTCTTCAGAAGAACTGTCCTCTTTTTCTATTTCATGACCAAATTTCTTAGAGGACTTTTTGCTGACCTCTTCCTCTTTTTCATTGTCTTTTGGACTCTTCTTTGTTAATATATTGCATAGCAGCATTTCATTTATTTCTAACTGGTCTTCCTATGCTTTCTTCAGCTTTTCATTATATTCTTTAAACACTTGTAATTCCACGATAAGGTTCTTCATTCTTTCCAAAACCTGGGTGGTTGAACTTCCTTCATTGTTATGCTCTGGGTCTCTAGGAAGATCTTGATTTTGATTCCCCGCAGGTCTGTTTCCTTCTTCATTCTATGATGACATTATCACAACAGACAAAAACATTTATGTTTGTAACAGTAAACATATTTGTTAGGTTTTTACTTCAAAACAGAATAAAAGAAATAAAATTTTGGTGTTTCTCTGAGGTCCAAGTGTTGTAACCAACAACTCTGATACCATATGTAATATACCCCAAATTTCGCTAAAATAAAATAAAAAAAAATTATTGATCAGGAAATTAACATTTACAAATCGTCGAATTGTTTGTGACACAAGAATATATTTCTTTATAAGTCTAAGTCATTGTTTAAGCACATAAAAGTTTCACTATGCTGGACTAACCATCCTAAAAGGATCTGTATGAGGTTTAATGTCCAAATAAAACTTATTGCTACTATAATGTCAAGGAATTTTCATTAGATTAACTCCTAAACTATGATATCCTGCTATTGTACTTGAAGTTCTCACATCTGATCGCATTGTTAAAAAGTTAACTAGGACTAACAAGTCCATAGTATAAAGTCTATTGCAATATAATGAGGTTGCATCATACCCATGCTGACCATATCAATTGTTATAAACTATGATATGAGTATAAATATTTACTTATGTAAAAACTTCATGTAAGAAAATATAACTATAATGTTATGACCTTAGTGGACTGGGAGACATAACCACTATAGACTATAGTCCACGCGCTAGGTGAATAACCTACCATACTAAACACTCTCCAAAGTATATGTTTAAAGGTAGCATACAATATATAGTAGTGGTTATTCAAGAAGTTACCAGTGCACAGTTAATAATCAACCGACCTTTGGTTACTTGTCTACTCCAGCAATTAAGTGACTTTAATAACATAAATACATGGACTCCAGATCGGTCTGGGCCTAGGCCGAAGTTTGGTCTTGGAATTTACTCTAGGGCGAGTCCATTAATGGCGGACTGACCAACCTAGTACCCTCTAGGCATGCCACTGTAGCGAACTGCCCACTGTGGGTTTGACACTTTGGATAAATCACATGGTCGGGAGTGGGGTGGTGTACCTGGCACTCCTCCCCACCCTCTAGGGATTCGATATGCCATTACTCCCTTCATAACTATTCTCATGAGTCTCATTTTTCTTGGTTATTTCCCTATTTACGCTTCACAACTGGTGTTAGCACTCGGCTTTGTGATGGTATTCAACCCTGGAGATAGTATTCGACTTTGTGAAGTATCTCCATGAAAAAGTAAGTACTCTACTATCCCTCTATGAAAGTTTTAGAAGGATTCTTCTGTGATTTAATTGTTATTCCCTTGCGGTTGTGCTTGGTGTGAATCCATTCTTGTGAAATTTAGATTTCTATACAAATCCCCTTGAAAAATGTTCGATGTCTAGGGTAATATATGTTCTATGTGGAATACCCTCTCTATCTAAGTGACGTATGCTCTTTGTGAAAAGAAAACTATGTGTATTTAAATACAATGTACTCCCTCTGTGTTATCTCCTCTATATATACATTGAATATTCTTTGAAGAGTAGTTTTCCTTTGCATATATAAACATTTCATACTTGCTATGGATTTTATCCTTTGTCTATGCATTGTGCGTTCTCTTGGAAAAATAATCTGTGTATAAGTACTCTCTGTGGGTTTTCTCCTCTGTCTAAGCATCGTGTAATTCTCTGAGAAAAATAGTCTCTGTGTATAAGTACTCTTTGTGGGTTTTATCCTCCGTCTAAGCATCGTGTAATTGTCTGTGGAAAAATAGTCTATGCGTATAATTTCTTTGTAATATAACTACTCTCTGAAATCTTTATTCACGCGGGGTTTTGAGACTACACAAGGTAAAAGATCCGCAGCCTTTGTCCGAGGTTACTATGTAAGGGGACACCAAAATTATGAGACCTGGGTGAAGGTCGATGTTGAATGTAGTTAAGGTGTAGGCATTTTTGCCAATCCCAGACTTGACTGTAGTCCATGAGGCTTCTTATATTAACCCTTACGTTTAACACCTGGCCATAACCATTACAGTTTCAAACTCTCAGTGAATACGTTTTCGTACTTCGATTCTTTAACTATGTATATAGTTCGTGATTACACTTTATAATTTATATGGCAAGGTTGAAACCCTTATTCATTGAAAAAAAATGTGGTTAAAGAAGATCCTTATCGAGAAGGAAAACATACTTTGTCTCTGTTAATACCCATGGTTATTTCAATCTCTCCTTTTTCAATATTAGCTCGACTCTTATAATTAGACCCGTTTATAATTATGAGAAAGTTTGCATGAGAAAACTTTGTTTAACATATAGGGTCTTCTTGTTTTGTCATAAACGAAGCATTCAGTCAAATTCCCTTCATCCGGTGAATATTCAAGGCAAAAAATCGCAGGGTTTTGTTTAACACATTTCAATTTTAAAGGAAATGATTCTTACTGGAAAACTTTATACACCCAGATTGTCTCCTTTGCGCCTATGTGGTGTTTCACAATCTAACTTATTAATATGTTTAGCTCATGTATATAACTTATTTCAGATTGCATTATGTGTGTCTCTGTTACTATTTAAATTTGTATACTTTCTTTACTGTAAGCCCTAACTTTGATGGAATTTCATCGTGCGAAAGGATAAACCTGTTTTTAGTAAGTTAATCTCCTTACAACATTATTTGGTCTCCTTTATGGGATTGGTATTCGAAATAATACTTATTGTTTGTGGAAAACATGTTCCTTGATTTCAGTTAGAACTTTTATAAATCTGTTCTCTATAATTTTTGTAACCTACAGGATGTCAAAACTACAAACTTAACTTAGAAGTCTAATTATGTTTTTCCATTGCTAGTACAAGTAATTAGTTTTCTCATGTTTATACACTGATAATGGGTCCCTTTGTCTTGCGATGGAACCCATCATATGGATTACACATCCACCTCCCCTCCTGGGTCATGGATCAACTACATTGCAAAGCAACGATGACCCTTTGATCTTCAATCGGGATGTCAGGTAAGTAAGCTTTGATTCTTTTATTTATTTCATTCTTTAATGTTTTTATAATGGCGATTTGTTGATGTTACTTCTTACTCTTTTGCAGGTTTGAAAAAGAAGTGCATTTGGTGAAGAATATTGACCGTCCACAAAAGGTATTCGAGTTCCAATTTTACTTCATTGGTCCATGCACACTTGCAGACAATTCAAGTAGTACTTTTAAGTCTTTGTTTAGACTAGCTATGGATATTTTGATGTTTAAGGAACTCGAACTGTAATATTTGGTCTTCGATCTATTGACTATAATAAATATTTATATATACTTTTTCGTCAAGTGACCTATGTTCTACTGTATCAGATGTCTTTTTTTTTTAAATAGAGATAGTGTGCAATGGGATTGTTATTCTTTTATTCAACATAATAGCATAAATATAATGTAGTTTGTTTACATTTATATTATATATATATACTCACTCTTAATAACATACCACTACAGATATTTTACACAGTGGCAACCCATACAAACTATTATGGCTATACAGTTCACTTCAATAGATTTGCCTCTAATTATAATTAATATAAGATATGGCATCAATTGTATAACATCTATGTCCCCGAGGTGTAGGAAATTCGGTGATGGAGTGTGTTGTTAAGGAACTCTGTGATGTTAAATTCACCGGTTCAAAACCTAAGGGGACAAAAAATCCAACCATGTTAAGGGTTGGCATGGCTCAGGCCAGGTGTGATCCCCAGGTGATTTTGATGTCTTAGATGCCCCTGAGTTGTGGTTTCTTAGCCACAGGTTAGTCCCACATGTCACGGACAAACTAACAAACAAAAAAGAAAGTGTATAATATCTATAATAAAACATCAAAAACATAATATCAACAGTTTGAATACACCACTGAGATACATATCTGAAAAAGATGATGTTGGGAAACAAATGGAACAACCACGTTCCACCCAACCATAGAACAAATAAACCACAATCACTTGTCCTGATCACCCCCTAGCCTGACCATGAGTCCATAAGGGAGAACTGAATTATCCTCCTTAACTATATTGACCTTCAATAGATCAGAAGCATGATTTTCCTCACACCATATGTGCTCATAACAACAAACAGTTCTCAATCCCCAACATACTAAACAACGTCCTTCTTCCCACATATGTTGTATATATCTTGTGCCTAGGTATTTCCATTCCTTTCCCTCCTTGGGGAAATTCGAAGCTTTACAAATCATTGATTTTTAGGGGCTGCTAGTGGTCAAATTCAACTTCTTCCACTTGTAAAAATCAACTCTGATTTAACTCAAACATGTTCCCCACTCATGGAGTCATGGTCAACTATTTTTAACCTGGCTATTCCATTTGTCTTCCAGCATTTAATTTATTAAAAATTTTGTCTCATACATGTGTCCAACAAAAGAGGATAGTTGGGAAAGTCAAATCTTTGCCCAACAGTCATCAAATAATTAATTACATAATCCAAAATTCTAAATTCGGATTTTCCATAAATGACAATTTATTTTCAAATCCGAATTTCCAAAAACGGAAGTTTATTTCTAAATTCAACTTGGAATTTATTTTTCTAAAAAATTAAGGATATTACACTTGCATTCAACAATAAGGCTTTCTGACCCGGTGAGGAATAAGTAATCAACATATAAAACCAAAATCAGGCACTCGTTACCAATAATGTTGTAGTATAGGTTGGGATCAACAACACTCTTGTTGAAGCCCAAACTCATCAAGTATCCACCAATCTTCTCATACCATGCACGAGGTGCCTGCTTTAGTCCATACATTCCTTTCTTCAACCTGCACACATGAGACTCCTTCTCATGTATCACAAATCCATCTGGCTACTCGATGTAAACTTCGTCCTCAATCTCTCCATTGAGAAAGGTTGTATTCACATCCATTTGATGTAGTCTCCAACCCATGGATGCAGTAAGGGAAATAATCGTACGGATGGAAGTGTAACAGGAAACATGAGCAAATGTCTCCTCATAATATATTCCCCCCACCTGAGAGAATCCTCTAGACACAAATCTCTCTTTTTACTTCTCGACACTTCCATTAGCTGCATGTTTGATCTTATAGATCCACTTGGAAGTCACTACAGACTTCCCTTCGGGTCTCAAAACAATATCCCACACATCATTCTTCATGATGGATTGATACTCTTCGTTCATGGCGTCTTGCCAAATCTGTTGACCTACTGCTTATCCATGATAAGAAGGCTCAGTATCAATGATGTGTCTCATAACTGAAACACAGCTCGAAAATCTATGTGGTCTCTTGCTCTCTCGAAATGTACCACGAGGAGTTTCATGTCCCTCTGCCTTCTGTAGAGTCTGTTGAGACCATGCATGCCTCTTGTGGCCTACTGCAATGTCTCTGGGAACATCAACTAGAGCTAGATGATCAAATGGATTAATTGGATCAGTAACTGTCTCCCTATGAACTGTTGAAGGGGGAGAAGGTATTGTCTCTTCTTTCTTCTTGCTGTCAATCTCCATCTGAAATTATCTGGATCTTCAAAAGGATATCTCTTCCTCAAAGGTGACATCTCTGCTAACTTTCGATTTGTCTCTGACCAGGTATGTAGATTTGGTATTCCTTCGAAGATTCATTGTACCCCAAAAATGTACCCTTTCTTCCTGAAGGGTCTATACTGGTCCTCTTTTCCTTGGGTACATGAATGTATATTGGACATCGAAATATATTGAAGTGTCCAACCTCAGGCTTCACTCCGGTAAAATATTCTTTGGGAGTCATGTTATTCATAATCTTATGAGGACTCATGTTCTGAACGTACACAATTGTCATGGATTCCTCTACCCACATAATCATAGGTAAATTCTGATCATGTATCATCGCTTTGGTTGCCTCAATAATGGATTTGTTCTTCTTCTCTACAACCCCATTTTGTTGAGGGTTATAAGGAATGGTGTACTCCCTCTTTATTCCTTCCTCAATACAAAAATCACTGAAATCCCTGGAGGTTTACTCTCCTCCATTATCTAATATCATTATTTTGATCTTCCTCTTGTTCAGGTTCTCAACCTGAGCTCTAAAATCTTGATATATCGCAAGGACTCCAGACTTGTTCTTCAAGAAGTAAATCCATGTCTTCCGAGAGTAATCATCGATGAAGAGTACATAGTACAAGTATACGCTCAAGGAAGAAACAATCATGGGTCCACAAACATTTGTATGTATCAAGTCCAAGATCCCCTTGGATCTATTGTCACTGCTAAAAAAGGACCCCTTGACATTCTTTCCAAGAGCACAACCTCTACAAATTCCATCATGCTCGATATGTATCTCTAGAAGGCTTGTCACCATATTCCCCATAGGGGGAAGCGATATATAATGTAAATGATCAAGTCTCCTATGCCATAGCTCGCTCAAGCTGATAGTATCATGTAACAAGGCCTGGACTAGTCGAACTGTCATTATGTACAAACTGATTTCTCGAACACCAATCACCCAGGAAGAATCCATGGGTGAGTTCTTGTGCCATGCAAGAACTTTTCCTTCAAATAAAGTAACCTTGTAGCCTTTATCCTCTAAGGTAGAAACATAGACAATATTCCTTTTCATCCTAGGTACATACAATACCTCACTTAACTGAAGTGGTATATCATAATCTAGTTGGAAGGAAGAAGATACAACTTGTTTCACAGTATATCTAGAATTATCACCAAGTACAACATGCAGACGAGACTCTTTCTCTACAAGATCAATAAGTTGTTCTCTATATCCAGTCATTTGTCTGGAAGCACCACTGTGAATCAACCAAATATCACTACCAGTAGGAACCATACCTGAGAGTGTTGAAATGAAGAAGAACGCTTCATCTTTTATTTTTTCATCACTCTGAGGTGGTTCTGAATCAACATCGACAGTGGAGGCATGTTGTCTTCCTTTTTTCCTAGAAGGAAAATTTATTGCAATGTGTCCATACTTGTCACATCTAAAACATTGAATCTTTGATATGTCTTTTCTTTGTTCATGACCTAGAGCTATTGAAGTTTTCTTGTCATTGAATGCTTTGCTGAAAATTATTCTATTTCTTCTACCTCTCTTTGCATGAGAATCAAGGTCTTGATTGTCATCATGATGGGAGTCTTGCACACCTCTGTATATAGGTATGGTTTCCTCCTGAGTGCAGTCTGTCGATAGACAATCAAACTGAGGTAAATTTTCTCTTCCACTGATACTTTGAATGAATGGTTCCTAATGGCTTGGAAGAGCATTAAGAGTAATCATGACAAGCTCTCTATCTGTTGTAATTTCTCCAATGGCACCTAACTGATATATGATCTCTGAAATATTCATGAAGAAGGTAGCAATGGTGTCATTCTTTGTCATCTTGAGATTTTGAAGTTGGTGTTTCAATTTAAGAGCTTTGTTAGTGTTGTTTCTCTCAAACATCTTCTTCAAAGCATCATACATTTCATAAGTTGTCTTCAAGGTAGAAATGTGATGTAGTATATGATCTCTTACTGAGTAGATGATTATCTTCATGTCTTTAACATCATCTATATTCCATTCATCCTTCTATTCATCGATTGTTGTTGTTGGTACAGTTCCTTGTATCAATTTAAATAGGTAACTCTCTTTTAGAGTGACGTGTAGTCTTGACTTCCAAGATCTGAAGTTGCTTGGTCCATCAAGCCTATATTCCACCAAAGTTTTGTTCACCATGGTTTGCAGATTCTTCACAAACCCTAACCGCTAGGCTAGAAACCCTATCATTTTTCAATATGAAGGTGCGTTGGACTTATGACTGCCAAAAAGAATCCCTAGGGATTCAATGGAACCCTGGAAAGCTACAAAAAATACCTCAACGTCCTGCAGAAACCCTAGAAACCGTAGGGATGAAAATACAAACTTATTTGATTTTCAATCTGAGAGTTGCAGGTGGAGCGCTGGACTAGGTCATACACAGCTGTGAAGAAATCAAACCCAACATTTTAGGGGAAGGTGCTAAAACTAGCTTGACAATGAAAATGGAGAGGGTCATTTTTCCAGTTGCAACAAGAAGGTGATGGCTAGTTTGGAGAGGATGTTGGAGTAGCTTGTACAATGGCTCTTTAGGAACACTTCTTTGATTCCATGTTGAATTTTTAATGCTAGCTCAAATACATGTGGTTTATTTTCAATTTAGCATGAACTTGAACCATAAACAATGCAACAACACAATAACTGCATTAACCAAGATCACACGAAGAATAACCATGCACAAGACACAAGAAGTTATCATGGGAAAAACCTTCTCAAACAAGGGAAAAAACCAACAATACTTTGCTATAGAGCCAAGAGAAGATCCACCACACACCATAAACCCTAGTTCACACAAGAGGGTGGTCTATGACCAAGAAAGCTAGCGCCTAAGAGAAGTCCACACTAAATTTCATATCTCCACAATGAGTTATGTGAGAATGTGATATGATCCACAATGGGGATGTATCTCTCTTATAAATGCATGACCTAACACATCAATTTGTCTATAGGAACAATAGGGATGACTTCTATAGATCAATAATATAATTAATCTTTGACACAATATTAATTATCTTTACATGGTGGGGACGACTTGTACCCTTCACAATACAAAATTAGGGTTACACAATAATCTTACTCTTAGAAAATATAGAAAGGGATGATCTAGATTTAGGAACGGAACGAACTGATTAACAGACTGAATACAATAAACACAGATATGGGAAGAATAACACAAATATCTAGTGAATAATATCTTCTATTAAATAATGAAATAGGATGAAACTGTAAAACTGCAGAACTGAAACTTGCTCGAATGGTGGTAACTATCTCTAAGAAGAGATGTGGCTGCTACGCGCATCCATCTGAGCAAAATGGATTAAAATGAGGCTCCAAATGCCTTTTTGAGATTACACATGAATGCCAAAACCCTAGACATCCAAAAACCTAACCCTAGAAGGTGAAACGCCAAAAGCCATGTGAGCCCTATGGGTAAGTTGGTGTAATTTGGTACCTCAACTTCCAAGGGTCGTAAATTTGGCATACGACCTCTATTTTAGGTGCGTGATAGCCCATTGGAAAGGTATTTCAGAGAGCTACACATTCTTCCATTAGACTCTAACTCTGTCTATAGTATGATTGTTGTGAGCCAAAAAAACAACATTTAGGGCCTCAAAACATCCCTGGAAGTACAACAAAATGTGATGACATGAAAACATACAAAATAATCCAGTTGGATAAGGCGAGAGGCCACCAATATCCACCTAGATAATGTGTGGGGCTTAAGACAACCCCAGAAGTGTAGAAATCATAATTATAAAGAAGTACAGAAGAACGTGTTGAACAAAAACAGACATGAGGAGCCAGTTGGAATAGGTGGGTGGCCAACAATATCCACATGGATCAATCCTCCCCCCTTAGGAAGCAATGGTATCCATTGCATTGAGTTCCCCCATCAGGTGAGGAAACATCTGCTGGATTTGGCCTCGGGTGAGCCACTTTCCTTGGTGTAGGATTTGCCCTGCCTTGATAAACCGATAAAGTTGGATCCGCTGCTGGCGAGTGCCCTTGACCTGTGTGTCCACTATCTGATCAGTGGATGTTTGTTCCATGCAGTCAGGGTTGAGCTCTATTGGTTTTCGTTGTTCTGTGATCTCAGAGGTGTCCAATAATGGTGCAAAATATGGCTGAAGGAGGTCCACATTGAATATTGGATGCAGACCCAGGAATGGTGGAGTGTTGAGCTCAAAAACATTGCTACCCACAACCTTGGTGAGAGTGTAAGGCTCGTAATGAAGTGGGAAAAGCTTTCGATGGGGCCAGGTGAGACGCTCTTTCTGCAAATGTAACCAGACTTTTTCGCCAACCTGAAACTGGTGTAGTACCCTATGTTGATCATGGTGTTTCTTGTACTTAGCATTGGATTTCTGCAAAATCTCCTGGACCTATTGGTGGATGTGTTGAATCCTCTCAATGAATCTGGTGGCTTTGTCGATTGCAGATTGATCAGGGGAAGAGTCTGTCTGTGCGGTGGCAAGAGGAATTGAAAAATCAATGGGTCCCAAGGGTTTGAATCCCAGACACACCTGAAATGGGCTATGACTGGTGGAACTATGGAGATCCCTGTTGTAGTTGTGTTGGACATATGGAAGACTCGTGTCCCGTGTACGGGGATGCTTAGAATTATACATGCGCAGGATGTGCACAATCATCTGATTGACGACCTCTGTTTAGCCATCGGTTTGGGGGTGGAAAGCAATGGATTTTGTGAGCTTGGTGTCCAACAAAGACCAGATACTTGACCAAAAGGTGTTGAGGAACCTGCTGTCTCGGTCAGAGATGATGGTCTGTGGGATCCCAAAGTGGACACAAACTCATTTGAAGAAGAGCTTGGTAGTATCTACCGCTATGACAGTCTTCTTACAGGCTGTGAGGATGGCCATTTTCAAAAACCGATCAACGACCACAAACACGCAGTCATTTCCTTGCTTGGTGGATGACAAACCAGACATGTAATCCATTAAGATGGATTCCCATGGATTCTTGGGAATAGGAAGAGGGGTGTATAAGCCTCGCTTCTTGATGGTTGGCTTGGCAATGGCACATGCAGTGCAATATATAATATATTTGCTGACGTCCTATCGAAGTTTTGGCCAATAAATATTTTTCTGAATAACGACCATAGTTTTCTCTACGCCAATTTTTTTTGCCACCCGACTGTAGTGGGCTTCCCAAATCAGCTTTGCAAGCTCACTTGTAGGAACACGGAGATGGCCTATGTGGCATAAGAGTCTGTCGTGAATGTGAAAATTAGTGACGATTGCGCCTGTACCCAAGAGATGATGTGTGGTGGCGAAGTCTGGATCTTGCTAATAAAGTTGGGGCCACTCAAATGCTTCATGTCCACAGGAATGGAGCACAGTGGTGAGTGCAGCCACAGGAGGCCGACTGAGGCAGTCAGCGACACGATTGGAGACACCTGTCTTATACTTGATGTTGAGATGGAACTTCTGCAGGTAGGTGGACCACTTCTGATGGTGGTCACTCTGCAATTTCCCTTGTGTCTGTATGAACTTCTTCAGAGTCTTGTGATCAGTGTGTATGATCGTCTCTTTTCCTAGAATGTAATGTTTACATTGTCGAAAGGCTTGTACAATGGAATACATTTCCTTGTCATAGGTGGGGTATTTTCGGATAGCTTCAGAGAGTTTCTCACTATGGTAGGCCACAGAATGCCTGTGTTGAGTGAGAACTGTGCCCACAACGTAGTCAGATGCATCAGTCTCAATCTCGAATGGTTGTTGCAGATCGGGCAAGGAGAGTACTGGAGCTTAACACAAGCGATGCTTCAGATCATCGAATGCTTGTTGTTGCTCCTTCCCCCAAACTAACTTGGACCTACCATTGCCCTTGGTCACCTGCCCTAGGGCCCATGCAATATGGGATAATCCCAACACGAACCGTCGGTAGAAGTTGGCTAGTCCCAAAAAGATCTAAAGCTCAGTCAGTGTGGTCGGGGCTGGACAATCATGGATGACTTGGATCTTAGCTGGATCAACATGTACCCCATGATCATCAACAATGTAGCCCAAGTAATGGACCCTGTTCATGCCAAAAGAGAATTTTTCCAAGTTGGCATAAAGCTTGTGATGCCGCATAGTGCTTACAACCTACTGAATATGCCGCATGTGCTCCTCCCAGGTTCTACTAAAGATGAGGATGTCATCGAAATATATTACCACAAAGGAGTTGGTGAAGGGTCTCAATACATCATCCATGAACCTCATGAAAGTGGTTGGGGCATTTGTTAAGACAAAGGGCATGACTAGTCATTTGTAGAGACCTTCTTTAGACTTGAAGGTTGTCTTCCATATATCAGTTGGTTCGATGGGAACCTGGTGATAGCTGGACTTCAGGTCAATCTTGTTGAATAACTTTTCCCCCTTGAGTTGGTCAAGAAGGCCATCAATCCTGGGAATGGGGTAGCGGTTTCTAACTGTGATTTTGTTTAAGGCCTTCTTCTGCACTAGTAAAATCAGGCTTCCGCAAGGGGAGGAGTTGGGTATGATGTGCCCCTTTTGAAAAAGCTCTTGGATCTGACGCCTGATTTCTTCATTCTCCATCAATGAGAATCGATAGACTGGTCCATTAGGTGAAGTTATGATGAGGGTCAGATCAATTGGATGCTTGACTTGGCAGTGTGTCAGTACGCCTGTAGGTGAGGCGAAGATGTCTCTGTACTCTTCCATGATCCCATCCACTTGCTTCTACTACAAAGAAAGGCATTGTGTAGTGGCCATGGATGTGGCGGTGACCTTCTGCTTACTATGAGCATGGATCACAAAGAAGACAAACTTCCCAGTCTGTGAAATGACCTTACTGCATTGCTTAGCAGAGATTAAAGAAATAACAGTAGGCGGTGCCACCTCTGGGATCCTGTATAATTGTCTACCCAAAGTAATAATAACACTGCGGGGTCTAGAATCATACACAACATGACGCTTCCACAAATATGGTTATCGTAAAAGAACATCACAAACTTCAAGGGGATGAATATCACACAGTACCTCATCTTTGAAAGGCTTGATGTCGTAGGGAAGACGACATTGTTGGCTAACATGAAGATCTCTTCCTTGACGAAGCCAGTCGATGGTGTAGGGATGTTGGTGCGGTGTTGTTGGCAGGTCCAGCTGCTTGACGACCTTTGCTAAAATTAGGTTCTTCTAACTACTGGTGTCGACAATTAAATGATTCGGAGCCCCCTTTACCCACATCTGCGAGTGAAAGAGGTGTTCCCCTTCCTCTAGTTCTTTTGGTTCGCTTGGCCGGACTTTGGTGGTAGCGACCATGGCACTAGGTTCAACATCGATAATCTGCTTGCCTCCTTCAGGATTTGACTCAGAATCAGAATCTGCCTCTGACTCGGAAGCCTTTAGCTAGACCACGAGGGACTGCTTGGAGCGGCATTTGTTGGTGTTGTGCCAAGGACTTTTATGGTACTCACACCATTTTCCTGTGTCCTTCTTCATCTTCTCTTTTCCCTTCTTGTGTTGTGTCTTGAACGGATTGTCCTAAGGTTGACCATCGTGACTTGGTCATTTGTTATGTGTGTTGGGGTATCCTTTGCCCTGTTTCGGCTGTGAGGGGTTTGCAGATCCAAACTCTCGTTGTTTCTGCTTAAATTTATGCTCTATATTGACGGTGTATCTATAAGCCATACCCAATGAGGCTATGTCCAGGAACTCCATTTATGTTTGAATGTATCTATGCAAACAACCACGGTATTTGAGCACCAGATGACGCTCCGAATCTTTGATACCCAATTTGGTGCGTAGGGTATGGAAAATATTGATGAAGTCTGGTACTATCTGGTCCCTTTCTTGACGTAGGGTGGTCCATCTGGTGTACTGGTCCTCGTAACTTCCAACATGGTAGTATTTTTCTTTAATGGCATCCCGGAAGGAATCCCATGTAAGGGCCACCACAAAAATTGCAGATTCCTCCACGGCCCTTTGCTCAGAGTAAGTATCCCACGCGTATTTAACATGGGGGACGACCTTGAGGAGTGCAAAAGTGATCTTTTCCCTATCGAAAAAATTGTGGACCGAAAAATATCCTTCGATCAGATTCAACCATTTATCTACAGCATCCGCATCTATCAGTCCTTCAAATAATGGAATATCAAAATTTACCTGTACCTTGAAGGGGGTTGCATGGCCGCCTAATGAAGATGCTTCTCCCATGGGCAACCGTCAAAAGATCTGTGTGAAGTTGTCCACCATTTCATTCCTTTGTCGCACGAGGGCTTCCTCAAGAAATATTTTAATATGATTTGCTGCTCTATCATCTTTCTTTTCATCTCCCATGGGTTGTTGTCGGACTCGGCACGACCAATCTGGCAATGGCTCGATTGGTTCAAGTCTCAACTTCTTGTACAAAGACCTTGTCGGGGACATGCACGAAGAAAAATAAATGAAGAGCAAACTGCTCTGATACCCCTAATCCGGATTTAGGAACAAAATGAACTGATTAACATACTGAATACAATAAACACAGATATGGGAAGAATAACACAAATATCCAGTGAACAATATCTTCTATTAAATAATGAAATAGGCTGAAACTGTAAAGCTACAGAACAGAAACTATTGATTAATTGGGTTGGTTGTCATTGATGTCAACCCTTGAAGAAAGTCCGGTAGCAAATTCTGGTAGCACATAGTTTGGGTAATGGACCCAAGTTTGTTTGATGGATAATGGTATGAATTTTGATATATTTGCAGGTAAGACTATTCTAGATGGATAGTACATGTCATGCCATTTCTGCTGGTATGTGGAATGTCACATAACTCCTCATGGTTAGAGAGTTATGGCCATGTGACGTTGGAGGACCCTCATGAGTCATCTAGAAGCCCCAAAAAGTCAAAGTGTTTGCAAAAGAAATTATTTAAATAATAAAGTTAATGGATAACTCCCAAAAATAAGGAAAGTGGGATGGTACATGAAAGTATAAATAAGAGGCAAGGCTCTCTCATTTAATAACACTTGAACACATTGAATATATTTTGTTGTGTAAGGCTTATTGCAAGTACTCATTGATACATATGAAGTTGTGAAATTCTGAGGTAGTACGAAGGGTTGATGGTGAAAGTTTTAGAATTACAACGAATACTAAAAAACCCTAGTTTATGAGGCATACGTGGGCTGACAGTGTATTAGGGTGCATACATACTGAGGTGTATGTGGGATGACAGTGTATTAGGGTGTGTACGTACGTGGGCTGGCAGTGTATTAGGGTGCGTACATGTTGGTAAAGCCATGGAAACTTGAAAATATGAAGATGCAGAGGTTCTAGATTCTGAGATCAAGCTCTCAAGAAGGTCTACAGTGCTCAGATACATCAGATCTATCCATTGGTTCAAAAGGTATGTCTTATTTCTATGAATAGTTGGATTTTGATGTATGCATGAGAAATGGTTATGGAGATTTGAGAATTCTCCCTAGAGAGACTAGTGGCTGCATGGGATCTTCTGTATAAGTCAGATCTATAGAAATACAGTGATGGTATATTTATCATTGATACTTCTTGTTGAGACACATCTTCTATTTCTTGGCATATGGCTAAGGGTTTTTGTGGTACATGGTTGAGAGCTTGTATTTGTGAAGTGTTTGATGTATTGAGAGGATGAATATCAGAAAGGGTTTGATGACTAGATCATCTGAGGGTTATTATAATTGTTCATGATTACACACACATATATGGCACATGACTAGAGAGAGATATATATGCTTTGGGTAAAGGTTATGTATGAGGATGCATGCACAGGGTACAATTACAGTCTGGATACAGTGACACATTATAGATCTATGTGAAAAGGTTACAAAGGGTCAAAAGTTTTCAAGAGAAAGAAAACCCTAGTTTTCAGAAGGCATACACGGGCTGCATAACAGTTTGGTCGCGTACATACGTGGGCTACATAATAGATAAGGCACGTACATATGCATGCTGCAGCACTATAGGTCGTGTACCTATTATATTTTGTTGACATGTGTTCAGTTCAAATACAGATTGATTATAGGGAAGTTATACATGTTGGTTGCAGGTCAGTGGTACAAGTTGATACAGTTGTATAGTGGTATATCTCACAGTGATAGTGTGACAGTGGTTCCATTATTCTACTTCTACGTCAGGGCGGTTGGACGGGGCAAGGACAAGTGGTTGTAGCCAGAAAACATTGGGGGTTGTAGCCTTCTTCTGGTTGTATCCAGAGAATTGGGGAGTTGGAGCTTCCCTCAGGTTGTAGCCTGAGAAACTAGGGGGTTGGAGCCTCCTTCTAGTTGTAGCTGGAAAACAAAGGAAGTTGGTGCTTCCAATGAATGTAATTCTTCAAGACATATAAGAAAAACAATTATGTGGATTTCTCCCGCTTTGGGTTTCCATGTAAAAACATTGGTGTACTGTGTATGTGTATGATTATTCTTTTGTTAATTGTCTATTTACTCTGCAAATATTGGATGATAATGCTACATTGATATAACACTTGCATTATATGGTTAAAAGGGATTAAATTTCTCTATTATTGATTCACCTCCCCTTTTAGTAATCCAACAGAAACTTGCTTGAATGGTGGTAGTTATCTCTGAGAAGAGATGTGGCTGTTATGCACATCCGTCTGAGAAAAATGGATTACAATGAGGCTCCAAAGACATTTTTGATATTACCCGTGAATGAAAAAACCCTAGACATCCAGAAACCTAACCCTAGAAGGTGAAACGCCAAAAGTCATGTGGGCCCTGTTATTGCTCAGTTTGTAGTTTAGGTCAAGTAGCTGAAGGATAAGGGTCAAACTGGTGAAACAGGGACCTACCCCACCCAATGTCACCACAATGGGGAGGTCCTTTCTATTTAGGGTGGCTAAGCCCAAGGGAGACGTCCCTGGCAATCTGGGGTTTGAAAGGAAAAGGCTCAAAGGATTAAGGCTAGTTTACCCTTCACAGATTACCACCCAGAAGATATTTAAGTGAAGAATAACCACAGAAAGGGCACCTGCTTGCGAGACAAGACAACAATGAAACTAATACATGAAGTGATGGATAGTACTTCATGAATCAATGACTATCAAATTTAATGTATATGAGCATAAACAGTAGTAAATATTGACGAAGTCAATGTTTGCAATAATCGCAATGGCATATAATGTTACTTGTCAATAAACACTGGAATAATATAGCATCTAATGAAAATAACCAATCCTTGAATTAAGTCAATGCATTAAAAGACATTAATTACAAATAGACTGATGCATCAATATCCTAGGGATGACGTCAGCTTCTTCTAGGGTTAGTATGATAAGCAATGTAATAGACAAAGAAGGTCAACGTTTTCCTAATTGGCCAATGAAAATTACCAATACATCAATGTCTATCACTAGATGACCGAGCCAACAGTATTTTCTATCAACAATAGCTCAAATAAGGCATGACGTCATCATTAATTGCAGGTTTAGAAGGGTTGTTGCGTCAGGTATGACATCAGCCCTAGTTAGTGCGTTAGGGTTAGTTAGGGTTTCAAAAGTTGAAAGATTGAAAGATGAACAAGCTCAACATTGGAGAGAATACCAGTGCCTTAGGGTAAAATGGGGTCAAAAGTAAGGGCAAAATCTTAGGAGGATCAAAATTTAAAGACTAGAAGGTTAGGTTCTATGGTGCTGCAATGGTAGGACCCTAGAATCAAAACCCTAAGGGAAGGAGGCTCATTCCGGTGTTGCTTAAGCAAGGCCTCATGCTCCTTCCTCTTTCTTTAAATACTCTTGGCAAAACGGCTAGCTTTAAAGTACAAGTCTAAGGGA
>ML789292.1:122966-135591 GCA_009831015.1 Picea engelmannii
GTTGAAGAAATAGACAAAACAACCTATTGGGCTGATATCCACAAGAAGAGGAAAGTTTCCACAGAAGATCATTCAAGGCATGTTCATGAAGTGATATGGTCTAGGCATATCCAGTCATAGTAAGACCACGGGTAGGTGTTGTCCGTGGGTGCCTTTGTAGGAGGTGAGTTGTACCCGTCATGGATGCACTTTTTCCAAGCCCCTTTATTGCCTTTATCTTTATTTATTGCTTTTCTTTCTTTTTTACTTCAAGGTCTGACCAGACGACACTGCCTTGGTGGGGTGACTAGAGCTGACAGTGTTACTCACTGGTATTTTCGCAGAAATGATAAGGCTGGCTCGTGATGAGACCCCCTTTCCCTTGGCCATGCAACCAAAGGTAATTGCCCTGGCGTGGTGACCATATAATGGCAATGTCATACTGCTAGATACCTATGAACATAATGGGCTGGCTCGTGATGAGACCTCCCATCCTCTTGGTTAGGTCTTGTTTTTTGTTATTTTTCTTAGGGTCCCTTTTATTTCTTATCGAGAGGCCTTTTATTGCCTTCTCGGGGATCCCTGGGCGAAGCAGCTCTAGGTTTCATTTCCTATGGCTTTTATCTTTTACCAGCTGCTTTTACCCCCTGGGCCTTTAGCCCCTTCTTCCCACAGGACAAAGTGCAACCCTCAAAGGTCATCCTAATGGTCGAACTAGGGGAATGGGATGGATGTAGGGGAGATAAGATGTAAAGTGATAGAATGGTGGGAGTGGACGATGGCTCTGCAAATCCCCCCTGGTGGCTAACCAAAACCCATAAATACAAGCTTGCTAGGTCACCCCGTTAATCCCCCCAACAATGGTCAAGTGGATTAGTGTAAGATCCAAGCAGTTGTCAGAAATGTAAGGAACCTGATGCATATATAAGAAAGTTATAATGATCAAACATGACACATACCATAATACCTTGGACCAATTACCTCATGGAGCAAGAGTCTTTTCTGATGCAAGTCCAAGCCGATGGTGATGGAAGCTGCTGCTGCTAACAGGGAAAGTTTGGCGAATAAGAAGAAGGATGGGCCCTCCAGGGAAAGTCATCTCCATACCATTTGTCAGATATGGTTTTCAGTGGTTAGTGCACATACTTTAAGATTTTGATTTAAGTTTCAAAGTCACAAATTCAATTAATTTTAACAACCACTAAAAACTATACAAAGCATGCATTTTACTATTGCAACAATAGTACCCGCAAATTTAGTCCTCTTGTATGGCAGAATAGCATTACATTTTCCACACCATAAGTAATACTAAATCTCCATGAATCCAGTCGGGGAAAATGGGTTCATGCTCTTTTGGTACACTTAAAAAGTATTTTGATATATGGGGAAGGGAATGACATCCCGAATTAAGGTTGTCAAGTGATAAAGCTTCTCATTTTGTTTCATTCCTACACCTTTGCTTTTTTTTATTATTATGATTTCATCACTGCTACTCAATGATTGAGTAGTGTAGAACATTGTTTTTAACATATTCAGTATAAAAATTAAGTTTAGTATATTTATTACTAAACTAAACTTAAATATCGAAATTCAAATAATTTAATTTTATACTATGATAATAATATTAATTTTAAATGTGTTATGCATAAACAATAACTCCTTGGTATTTGCTTGCACATAACACCAAGCCTCCTTTATGTTGCTTTGGAGTGGACCCAACAATAGAAGTAATGAGTATCTGTTGCACAATATTTAGCATCTCATGGGAAAATCACTCTATAATGGACAATTTGTCCATCAAATTCTATCCCTGTCATCTTTACTTACTATACAGTGTCATGGATATTCTTTATTTTGAAGACCGAGGCTATCGTCATTCCCGGCTTTAAATTCTAAGGCTAGCGTCTGATTTAAAATCATTTTCTTAAACTACAGAGATGGATCTTTAATATTTAATCCAGGGAGAGAGTCATGCCCAGATTCACATTTCTTGTACATAAGCATGCTTGCTTGAAGTCCTTTGAAGGTTTAGGTATCAATTTTTGGCTACTCTCCACTTGAAATTTCCTTCCTTCCGCCATTTTTTTGCAATTAAAGTTGTCTAATGCTTCCAAAGCACTGGGACTTTTGTTTTGATTTTCACTGTAAATAGAAACTGTTTTGGACTTGAAATTTTCTATTTCAATCTCTTTGGCCTGCAAAATGTGTTGATGCGACCTCCTCGTCATCTTGATTCTTACTTGATGGTAGGATATCACAACACTTGAATTTTCCATTCATATTTATGCTGTATAATCTTTGCTTTTTTTATCCAAGTCAGAATGTTGAACGAGGTATTTTAACATGCGCCTTTTTTTGCATTGCTAGGATTGTCTAGTGGTTATGGTAATAGCATTCTCTGTATTCAATCCGAGTTATTGCACAAACATTGATGCAAATGTCAGAGACGTTAGGAATACAAGTCCTGCTTTTGTGAATGTCGGTGCACTTTTTGCATTTAATTCTACAATTGGAAGAGTGGCAAAGACGGCTATAGAATTGGCAGTGAATGATGTGAACAATAATGAGAATTTGCTAAATGAGACAAAGCTGGTGCTTACCATGGTCGACTCTTCATGGGAATTGTGGAAGGTTCTCAACTAAACTTTATTTTGTTGACCTTGATTATTTTGTATTTACACGAAAGCTTAGTTTTATTTCGAGAACTCTGGATTCCTCGTGCTTCTTATCTTTGAATGATTGATTAAAGGTATCAGTATCTTTGAATGACTGGTTAAACGTATCAGTATAGTAGGCAAGATGTGAGATGCACCGTTTCAGAAATTTACCTTCACCAAAATTACCAGAAGTTTGAGTGTTAGAGCGCCAGGGCGCAAGTGCAACTCTCAAATTTTAAGGGCTTGCTAATTTGTTAAATTAGGGTTTTAAAACAAAAAATGCATTCTGGAAATGGTTCCTAAAAGGATAAGTTACACACATAGAAAACATTCTGGAAATGAATCCTAAAAGAGTTGAGAACCCTCAATGATGGGTGTTGGATCTAAAACGATATGGGTATTCTGACCTTTACAATTTGTGCAAACCGGTCCTTTGGCTTCTTTGGATGGTGTGAAATTATTTTATTTAAAGTAGAAACATTGTGAATCTTCTACCAAGAGACCTCATGCGGATAAATTAATTACAATAAAGAAAGACAAAACAAGTAAAAGCACATCGCATCTTAAAATTTATTAATAACAAAGTGATTTCCAGTAACATTGAAATCCTCATTAACATAAGATAGAACGGCATCAAAGGTGTATGAAGATATTAGAAAGGATGCCAATTGAGGCATTAAATAAATATTAGAAAAAAAAACAAAAACAATCCCATTACGAAACATCCTCTTCATAGGTAAATTCTCATACAATACTAGCTGACATGCTGATTTTCGAATCTGGATTTTTTTTTTACATTGTCGAATGTGGAGGTTGTAGACATTGTGATTGCTGACTTGTTTTCTTGAATTATCACTACTAATATATGATCATTGAACACTTTTCTTTTGCAAAAGTCTTTGTCTTATATTACGACAACAATACAAAGTACAAAGTGTAGGCCCTCATAGCACCGAATTTCCCCCTTATCAAATGGAGAAAGGCAAGCATACCCGATAGGGATTCCATATTAGAGAAGATAATGTATTGTAAAAGGCGCTTAACACAAATTTGAGTTGCTTAGTCATGTAAAAAACCATGGAAATCCATTCTATTGAAATACTTTTTAGAACCCTCACAATTAGTTTTACATCTATTTTTTCACAAATAGGATAGAGTAGTGATCCAGAGGACATGACAAAGCCATCTTGCCATCTTCTTAAAGAGTTAAGGCTCACATATCATGAACCCACTGCCCTGTATAAGACCGATGTGATCTGGTGAACTTGCAAGCCCAAAATATGTCTCTAATATTTTCTCTCTTGCCATACTAGATGCCACCATCAGTCAAGCCAGATCCATCCAGTCTATGTTTGTTATCCACGCCTTCGAAGAAAAGCCTACCACCCAAGCACCGTGACTCTATAGGTAGAGGGAGTTGACCAAATGGATTAATCCTTCATACCATTCTTCTTCATTATCGGCGGTCAACCATTTATAATTCAATTTCACAGTAATACTTACTAGGTTGCAACATGAATCGATTATATTAATTATTTCTGGGTAGGTGGGTTATGCTTATTATTGAGAATGAACCTATTGGAATTGTCCCTCCATGAGAACCAACTATTGTGGAACCTGCAATTCTTTTCATTTGCTTATTTCTTTTTTTGGAAAGAAGTCTATCATAAGGCTTGGCAAGATAACCGAAAGAATCCCAATGATTCCTAAAATGTTGTCATTATCAAGATCCCATCTATGTCTAAACCTAGGAAAATTCATCAACCTCACATCACAGAGTTGGTGCAAGATGAGGATATCAAGCTAATCTCTTGTGCCACTTAGCATTGAATGACTAATATTCTCCACAAATCTTTGAGTAGAGACAAATTTGAAAAACTTAAAAACATGCTTGGTGAAGTTGTGTGATGACCTACTATGAATGCATGATAAGTGAAATATTCAATTAGGCTTTGATTTCATTTATGAGCAGATAACAAGTTGTTTCTTGTTGCTCTGCATCTTTAATAGATTAATGAGTCATTTGAATAAATGATTTTGGTTTCCTATGATTCAAACATTTCAACACTCTCATCAAATCCCCAAGAAATTAAGCAAAGATAGTAGAATGGTGCACATTGGTAAAATTAGCATTACCACAAAAAACATATGTTGGTTTTTTTCGGCCTTCCCCCCACTTCGGAGGTATGCTAGTTTATTTTGTGGTTTGTCCGTTGTTCACATGGTTTCCACAGTACAGTGACAGGGACAATCATTCGCGCTCAACAGCTGGACGCAACTTGGCTTGACTCCGACGTCGTCGACAATCATTCGTACTCAGCAGGTGGGGGATGACTGGTTCACGTTGTTTCAACTTTCACTACTGACGTCGACAACCATTCATGTTGAACAGCTGAAAAGATTCAACTTTCAAGATTCCATACTTTACGTGGGGTGTATCCCCTTTCAAAAATTCAATTCTCCTTTCATGTTTCCAAATGTGAATGCACATATTAAATTCCTGTTCCTGGCTCAATTTCTCCCTGTATGATTCCGGGCAGGAAAGGACAATCCATTATTGAATTTGTGTGTTCATTTTTTATTCCGGGCAGAGAAGGACAGATCATTATTTAATTTGTGTCTAATCTTGATAGTGGACAGGAAAGAACAGATGGAATACTGACTTGATGTGGAGCCGAACATTATCAATACCATTGATATTCAATAATTGATATCAATTTGAATTTTTTGAATGGTTAAAATGGTTCCATCCATTTAAACAATAATTAATATAAGAGAAATCAAATTCTATATTTATAATAATTATTTGAAAAATATAAATTTTATAATGAATAATTTGATTATAAAAATGTATATAGATTTTAATCTTTAATATTTTATAGAACAATCAAAGTTCATTTAATAAAATCTATTAAATATCTATGGTAAAAATTAAAACGCGAACTAATTAAACCTAACCATTTATATCATATTATATTTTACTCACCTCTACTTTATAACCAACCATTATATAAATATATTTCACTAACCATTAAAGATCATCTCTGTTTATGTTTCAATGTATTTCACGGGAAATATCCATGAACACCATTTTGGAAAAGTTGGAATTCGGTAGATAGATACCCAACGCAGGTTAGAACGATAAATGGGAAGAGATGGAAAATAGGGGGCGGGTTTCGAGGCGGTAATTATTGAATTGAATTTCTTTCTGAAAGGTAAATAATTTTGGTCTATTTGTATTGAGTGATATTGTCAAATTCAATAATGCTCTGTCCTTTCATGCCGAGCGAGCGTCAAGAATGGACAGTTTGAACGATGGTTCATTCATAATGGGAAATTTTTTGTGAGGTCCCTCCGTTGGAGACTGCCTAAAGCCGAGTTGCTTCACAGCTGTCGAGTACTAATGGCTGTCAAATCAACTTGCTTTCCAGCTCTTCGATTGCGATTTTCTCTCGCAATTAGCTCCTCCGTTGCAGACTGTCTAAAGCCGAGTTGCTTCACAGCTGTCGAGTACTAATGGCTGTCAAATCAACTTGCTTTTCAGCTCTTCGATTGCGATTTTCTCTGGCAATTAGTTCCTCCGTTGCAGACTGTCTAAAGCCGAGTTGCTTCACAGCTGTCGAGTACTAATGACTGTCAAATCAACTTGCTTTCCAGCTCTTCGATTGCGATTTTCTCTCGCAATTGGCTCCTCCGTTGCTTACTGTCTAAAGCCGACTTGCTTCACAGCTGTCAAGTACTAATGGCTGTCAAATCAACTTGCTTTCCAGCTCTTTGATTGTGATTTTCTCTCGCAATTAGCTCCTCCGTTGCAGACTGTCTAAAGCCGAGTTGCTTCACAGCTGTCGAGTACTAATGGCTGTCAAATCAACTTGCTTTCCAGCTGTTCTATTGCGATTTTCTCTCGAAATTAATGTGGAAACCAGGTGAACAAGAACCACAAGATAAATAAATAAATAATAATGGTTGGCTACTTGGGGATGCATTCAGCTCGAGAGTCGAGAGTACATCTGCCTAGCCTTTGCCCAATTTGAGCGACAGGAAATCCTAATTTTGCTGGTGATTTAGTCGGTGGAAGAGCCTTGCCCGTGTGATTTGAGACTTGCTTGTTTATTTAGTTTTGCCAGACCTCACGCTTTGTAATTCTCGTGAAGCCAATGGCGTGTGAAAGTATTGCTACTGGATGTGCAGCCAATGCCTTGAGCAATGTTTTGAGCTGCCTCTGGAACAAAGTTCTTGAAAAGGTGAAAACGGTCATTTTTTTGCGTCAGGCTGTCACCCAGATGAAAAAAGATGCTGCAAATCTGGACAATAAAATACACGAGATAAAAGTGGAGCTCGATCAAGCGCAACAGAACCCTAAAAGAACAGTGAAGGCTTGGCTGGAGGAGGCGGAAAAGCTAAAAGAACGATCTGAGTCTATTGACACCCAGTACGAAAACTATATCGGTTGCTGTCCTAAATGTCTCTACCGCTGTAGAATCAGTAAAGATATCAGAGATTGGAAGCGGAATGTTTTTGAACTCCAGTCACAGAGGGCGGAGCCCGATTTTCCTGGCAGCGGGAATTACGGAGATCCTGCTCCGAGCAGTCAGATACCGATTCATACCCATAAATTTTTTGGAAATGGAATACAAGTTGCACAGTCGGAGCTTGAAAGGTGGTTAACCGAAGATACCAGCGTTCGACTTATTGGCGTGTACGGCATGGGTGGCGTCGGTAAGACGTCGCTGCTTCGCACCATCAACAACAGCCACAAGGTATGCCAATCATTTGAGCTGATCATTTGGGTAACTGTCTCCAAAGATTATGATATCTCGAATCTGCAAAATGTCATTGCTAAAAGATTAAAGTTAGATCTTCCATATGTAATAGATAAATCCAATTTGGAAGAGCGAAATCATGTGCTGTGCAATTATTTGAAGGATAAAAGATATCTTTTGATACTGGATGACATGTGGGAGACTCTTGATCTTGAAAGCCTAGGTGTGTCATTGAATGACACAGCTTCTAAAATTGTTCTGTCCACCCGGAGTAAAGTCCTGTGTACCCAAATGAGAGTGGATGAGACCACAAGCGTGAAACCGCTGTCGAAAGAGGAGGGTTGGCTGCTGTTTTCCAGCCGAGCATTTCGGAATGGGAATGTTCCACAGGAAATGAAAGCCGTTGCCAGGAAAATAGCAGGGGAGTGCAATGGTTTGCCCCTGGCTATAAATGTAATTGCTGCCGCAATGTTAAACTATAGTTATCAACATGAGTGGGAGCATGCTTTACATCAACTGCAAAACCTTGATGAGGCCTTTTATGACTTGCACGATGAAATTGAGGAAAATCTATTTCAATGCCTCAAATGGAGTTACAATGCTCTTCCGACAGATTATTTGAAGACTTGTTTTGTATATTTTGCAGCTTATTCGGAAGATACAGAAATCGAGGTTGCAGAACTCATAGACATCTGGGTAGCAGAAGGTCTGGTCAAAGGCAGTGGAGAGAGCTATTTGCCTGACACTGCGCACAGTTATATCAACCACCTAAGGGATCGTTGTCTGATTGAGGTGGTAGGGAATGATGATATGGGAAGGGTTAAGTCTGTTAAAATACACGATATCCTTCGTGATCTGGCGATTCTCATTGCAAAGAAAGAGCACGGGTGTTATTTTAAAGCTGGGCAGGGCCTGAGCCATTTTCCCTCCGAGGAAGACAGCAAGGGCTGTGCGAGAATGTCATTGATGAAAAAAGGTCTACACTCCCTGCCGGCAAACTCCCTGCCGACAAACTTCAGATGCTCGTCCCTCTCTGTTCTGCTGTTAAGGGAGAATGATGCTATTGAAGAAGTTCCTGGAAGCTTCCTGAACGAGTTGCGCTCACTGAGGGTCCTCGATCTTAGTCAGACTGGCATAATGTCTCTGCCCCCTTGTATTGAAAATCTGAAACATCTTGCCTCCCTCCAACTAAAGGGGACGAACATCAGTAAATTGCCGGAAATCATTTGCAATCTGAAGGAGCTTCAATTCTTGAATGTTAGTGACTGTTGGGATCTACGGTTCCTTCCGGAGAGGATAAGTGAGCTCAAAAGTTTGAGAGCCCTCGAAATACGCGATTGCCAAGTGTTGAGCCATCTTCCACGTGGCATCTCGGAATTGGTTACACTGGAAAGATTGACGATGAGGGGCATCAGCATTCGATTGGATTTCGAAGAGGCAAATGCGAAGGAAAGAAAGTATGCTTGTTTAAAGGACCTGCAAAGCTTGCACCGTCTCAGGGTTCTCCATGTCAAAATAAAGTCGCCAGTGAAGGAGGGGGTTATGAGAAATTGGTCAAAAATGAGAGATCTGTGGCTGTGTTTTGATGCAAAGCAAGATTACCTTCCGCAGGATATGCAGGCGATGAAAGATCTGGAATCGCTTTCTCTTTTATATTGCCATGTGGAGCGACTGCCCAGTTGGGTTAGTGAATTCCCAAAGCTCGCATACCTTGAACTTAGTTCTTGTAATCAGTTGAAAGAGCTCCCCACGGAGTTGCCATGTTTGAGAGAGCTACGGATAAACAGCTGCGATAAGTTGGAGGAGTTGGGGATGGGTTTTCCAAAGCTAGAGCAGTTGACTCTGTGTTCGTTAGGGTCGTTGAAGTGTGTGGGGGCAGTGGCAGCAGCAAGTGGAAGTGGAGGGTTGGGAGAGGGGGCGTCACCGTTACCCCCCATGCTCAAGTCTTTGACCGTATATGGATGTCGGAAATTGACGAGATTGCGTGGGGGATGGGATAAGTTAAAGTGTCTGGAGAAAATAAGAGGTGATAGTAGAGAATGGTGGGATGCAATCCAATGGGAGGATCCCAACATGAAGGCGTCACTTCAAAGTAAATTTAGGAGTGGCTTATGAGTGTATATATGTTGTATGGAATATAGTGTGTTGTATGGCTTCTTATGTTGTATGGAATATATATTGGAATTTCCGGTGAGTGTATAGGATAAGTTAAAGTATCTAGAGGTAATAGAGGGTTATCGGAGAGAATGGTGGGATGCAATCCAATGGCAGGATCCCAACATGAAGGCGTCACAAATTGAATGTATTGGTGTAACAATTATTATATGGAATATATATGGTAAGTATTGTATGTTTTTATTTGTATCGTAGGTGTTTTTAATTTTTAAATATTAGTAATGGTAATACATGACTTTATTTATTAAGTTAATTTTTTCGTGTATTCTTTATTTCAAATGTTAGTCATTGTAATACATGAATTTATTTATTAAGTTAATTTTTTTTGTGTATTCTTTATTTCAAATGTTAGTCATTGTAATACATGACTTTATTTATTAAGTTAATATTTTCTTATATATTTTTTTATTTTCAAATGTTATTCATTATAATACATGGATTTATTTATTTAATTAACTTTTTGGTTTAATAATTTATTATTTTTAAAGTATCTAGTTTTTTTTTACAGTATAGATATATTTTTGAATGTTATGTTTTATATAGTTTTTATCCCTTGATTGTGCTATTATCTATTTATTGATCGAGTTTGATATTTTTTTTTTAAAAGAATATTGATACTACGATTTTGATATTTTATTGAATGACTCTAAACTTTAGATGTAATGTTTTTAAACTTAAAAAACATATAAATATGGTAATTAATTTAATGTTTTTAAAGTTAAAAAATATATAAATATGGTAATCATTACCACATTGTTTTCCATTCAATTTTTGTCTTCCATGATTATTTAGATCAATAATTTCTATTATGATTAATATCTAAATACAAAGATTAATTAATTAAAAAAATATTTTAAAAATAATTAAAATATGAATTATAAATGTTATTATTATTTAAGGTTTTATTATATTAGAAGATGTATATATTATAGTTTGTATTATAGTGGATAACTTTTATTACATATAATATTATTTAAATTATATGTATTATAGTGTATAATATTATTTAAATTATATAATTATAAATTATATGTATTATAGTGGATAGCTTTTATTTTTAAATAAATAATAATAAATATAGTGGATAATTATAAATTATTTTTACTTTTAAATAAATAATAATAATAACAACAACAATAAGGGACCTCCTCTACCAACAATTTGAGTGGCAAAGTGATTGGGAGTTCCTCTACTATCCCTGAAGGCAAATCTTGTATTTCTTTTTAGGAATCTTAGGAACCACCTTAGCTAATATAAAATATTTCTCTCTCTTATGTGGGGACCTCCTCCACCAACAATTTGAGTGGTAAAGTGATCGGGAGTTCCTCTACTATCCCTGAAAGCAAATCTTGTATTTCTTTTTAGGAATCTTAAGAACCTCCTTAGCTAATATAAAATATTTCTCTCTTATGTGAATCTTAGTTTTCGGATCATCTACTAACCCTCCTTCTATGTCCTTTTTTCAACATGTTTCCTAGTAAACTAACCTTCTGGGATTTTATATCTCCTTAGAATGATTTTCCTCTACTAATATGATTTCCTCAACTTAGGTCCTTATACATTATACTTTTCTTCATTTCTACTTCCCCCATAGATTTTCTGAGCTAAGTATGATGGTGAAAATTGCATTTCATATGTGCCTTATTGCCAAATCTTCTCTGTTGGATTAGATATCCCTAGGTAAGTATCATAGTGAAATTGGCATGTCATTACTCGAGATTAGTTACCATCAACTCCTAGACTTTAAAATATTCCCTCTACTCTTTCCAATCATGGGGTGAAGTGAGTACACTACTTATGTATTTTGAAGTCTCTAGTTATGTGATTCTTCTGCAATTCCCTAGAATGTTTTCTCTCTACTAAATAAGTTTCTTAGTTTTAGGCCACAAAAGGATGGAATGTAAGATGAGATTTTAAATAGGAATTTTTCTACTCACTACACTTGCAAGCACAACATTTTGAAAAAACAAGTATAACACTATTTTTTCTATTTCTTGAATTACTTTGTTGCTTGTATTACATTACTATGTCAAAGGATAATGTCACCCATTGGAAATACATTTGTGATTTGTGTATTTTTTCTGTTAGATAGATTTACAAAGCCCATATCCTTACACCAAGTTGAGAACATTTTTAATTAAATATTTTGGATTTGTTTTTTTTTTTGTAAGTTAGTAGTATTATATATAAAGGGCCTTCCAAGACCAAAAAGAGATACAAAATACATAGAATATTCGTACTGTAGTTACTGGACTGCCCCAACAGAGGGGAAACCAATCCAGCCAACATGGAAGTCAAACATAGGTAGTGTAATAGTCTAAGGAAACAGTCTGAAACTAACTAGACAACAACTAAAAAGTAGAGAAACTATTGAAACTTGAAGTGCCCTTATGACCTTAGACATTTGGAAAATAACCTGGCCAGGTGACGTGGACGGCCTCGGACCACGGTTCCTCCTCGATGTATGTCACTTGATCTGCCCACTGCATTCTAGCATCCACGCTTCCCTTGGTCCTGTCGACAACTGGTGAGGTATCCTGCAACGTGCAACGTGCTGTGTCCACCTCCACGGCCATGTCCTCGTGCTTGGCTTGCTCCTTCCCATTTCTCGAGGAACGCTGCGTCTGGGCATTTCCTTCACTGGTCGCTACACCGGGTTCCTTTGCTGAAGCCGCACCTGCGAGGTCCGAGGGGAAAGCCTCTTGAAGGGAGGAAAGGAGTTGGAGAAGGACTGCTACCTTTCCATCCGTGGCTTGCAGACATAATTGAAGGTCCTCCACCCCCTGACGGAGTTCGAAGACCAAACCGAAGAGAATTGCGAGGCTTTCTCGCAGCTGTGTGTCAAAGAAAGAGTTCGGGGACTGGTTCTCGGTGTTTCGAGGCTCGCAGGGAGGTGGCTCTCCCACAGTCTTCCCAGCGGCGTTAGGAAATGGTGCAAGAGGAGGCCCGACCGTTGGGGGGTCAGGAAGGTGACGCGAGGAGGAACACGACAGCCTGGGGACGATAGCTAGGCTATCAAACTGCGAAATGGGCAGAGCGGGGGGGGGGGGG
>ML789292.1:144422-162234 GCA_009831015.1 Picea engelmannii
TGGGGTTCAGTCTATATGGTCGTTGTTTAATGGGTTTCGTATCAGTTCTGAGTGGTATCTTCATTTCTCCTAATTCTCTGGCTATTCCTTTCATCTTTGTAAAGGTTGTGGGAAAAAGGTCGCTGTATTTGCGCAATAATTCTGTGATGCTTTCTAGTGTCTGTTTGTCCCAGTAATCTCCAATGCTGGCCATTTTGGGCTTCTCGACGGTCCCTATGTTAACCTTCTTGATATTGATTGGCACATAGATGACCTTTGATTCTAAGGGTGGTCCTTCCACATCTCTCTTGCCTTTGACTTCTTCAATCTGAATATCACGCGGATCATCTTCATCTAGTGCTTCCTCCTGTACATGGTAGCATGACAACAGTTCTTTGACTGTCTGTTTATTCCGCCGCTGTACCTCTGTGGTAACTTTCACTTCTGATTCTGTAATGAATATGACATCTCTGATCCGTTTCAGGGCTGTGTCTATGTTGGGGTTCTCATGCTCGAATGAGAAAGTGACTGTAAAGTTCTGTTGGAGTGTCGCCCATGTCTTGGTTCCTTTTCGCATTTCCTGGTATATATACCAATTCGCTGGTATGCCTTCTAAAGTATGAATGAAGTGGTGAGCCCATTCTTCTGGTGGCATCATTTTCCATAGTGTTTTACACGCCTCCAAGTGTTCTGCTGGTATTCTTAGTCCATTATATTTTTGTCGGTTGTTCCAAATCTGTTCTGCGCCGAACCTTATGCACAGTAATCATTTGCATTAGTACCAATCTGTGATAGTCTTTTGTGCGCACCCCACCATCTTCCGGGTGTAGCCTTTAGTGCTAAATCTAGTGCTAATAGTCTCTCGTTCTCTAATACTTCGTCTTCGTATTGTGTCAAGAAAGTTTCCAAATCATTTAGTCCATGAAAACTGGGTGGTTCTCTGATTTCTGTGCCAAGCCATCTGACTGCATAGTCTATTCTTGCACACCTTCTTGTGGATACTTCGTGTAGTCTTTGCTGCCAGTTTTCTAACCCAGTGTCCAAGTCTGTTGTGCATGAAGTAATGCTCCGCCAACTGAGTACCTCGTTTGTAGTTTGGTTTATATAGTCCACATCGCGCGTATTTGTTTTGTACAATTGGCCGATTTTGTCTAGATCCAGATAAGTGGGTTCTATGAACCTCTCGCCTTCTGATGGGTCGAGTGGGGCTATAACCCTGTAGTCTCTCGACTCAAATGTCATTTTTCTGGTTTTCAAGTTAATTATGGCCTGGTTGTCGAACGCCCAATCTAGACCAAGTAATGCTGGGTAAGGTCTTGTACCGTCTACTATTTCGATGACTTCAAAGTATGCTTTAGTGTGCACACCATCCAGATCTATGGTTACTCCTTTCAGTCTACCTATTGGTAGGACTCTATGTTGATTTTCTAGCTTTAATTGAACTGTTGAGTATCCCAGTGTAGGTTCTCCCATGCATTGCCATGTGGTTTTTGGTAGTACGTTCACCTCGGATCCTGGATCTAGTATAATATCTCCCATGTTGAAATCCCTAATGTTAAGAATCGATTCTAAATTCTCTACTTGTTCTTCTTCTTGTGTGTAGGTGGTTGACAGTTTTCATTTCTGGCTTCTGTTTCATCTCGCTGCTACATTTTTCTAGGATGTTTTGCAATACTTTGATAGATGAATGATCACTTAACATTTTGATGCATGATTGCAAAACTTATTTGATAGTACTTACTTGTTCCTTAGGTTGTGTTCTGTTGGTATGGTTCAGCGATGGCTGCATGTCATATTCCAGATATTTCTTGTTCTACTGTGTAGTTAGCACTATGTCCTCCTTCTAGAATTCTTTTTGGGCTTCTGTAAAGATCTCATTTTCCTTTTGCGCGTCGAACTGCTTCTTGGGGTCAGGGTTCTTCTTTACCCATTGGTTCTGCGCTGGGTCTTGTCGAACTGCGCCGTTTCTTGTTTTCGTTCCTCCTCGAGTGACTATGTTGATGTTCTGTCCATCATCTCTTGCTTCGATTGAAATCCACTGAACATTCTGGTTATTTTGGTTCCTTTTTTCATGGATCTTGATGAGTAGTGTTGGACATTCCTATGTATCGTGGTCCGAAGCGCGACAATACATACAAGCCGCTGGTGGCAGTGGGCATTCCCGTGCACTATGTCCTGGTTGCTGGCAATTTTGACATGTGATTTGTCCTCTCCCACATCCAAAACCTCCTCTGGCTCTTCCTGCTCCTCTATAGGTTGTGCGATCACCTTGTGGCACGTTATATTGTGGTCCCTGATTATACTGCGCGGTATTGTGCTGGGGCTGTGATGTGTTGTACTGCGGCTGTGCGTTATTATAAGGTTGTTGCGCAGTATTATACTGCTGCTGCATAGTGTTGTATGGTGCTGGGGCTTGAGTGAACTGTGGTGCTGCCTGCCCAATCATCATTTCTTCCTGTACCCTGTATGCGTCTGAGGTTCTTTCCCACATCAGCTCCATAGTTTTGCAGTCTTTGTCGTCGTGGCCGACTGACTTGCAAAAGGTGCAATATGAGTTCGTTGGAATTGTTTGGTATTTCTGCATCATCATGCAATGGTAAGGGTCGTGACCCGGTTTCTTGCAGATTTCATACCATAATCCCCCCTGTGGTAGTGGGTTTGGCATCCCTGTTGCCATATACTGCGCGAACATCAGACATTCTTTTTTGTGGTGTCCTTCTGTCCTGCATGTGGTACACCAAATGACTTCTCATTTGTCCTTGTTTTTATTCTGGTTCAGTTGAAATGTTAAGTTCTTCAGATCCTCTTTCAGTTCTTTGATAGCCGGGTCCATCTGCTGGTACTGATTCTCTTCCAATTGCAAGGCTGACTGCAGAGCCTCTTCTTGTGTCTGAAACTTCTGTTGTCGTAGTGGATATTTTAAGTGTGGGAGTAGTGAGTTGACACACAGGTGCCGATGTTGCATCTCGATCATAAGGTATTTTAACTTCCCTTTTAATCGCTTGAATCTTTGATCAATCTCCCATATCGATTCTCCTGGTTTTTCTCTTATCTCAATCATCTCGTTCATACACTGATCCTCTGAGATCGGCTTCTGGAACTCATTTATTAATAGTTTCTTAATGTCCTCCAGTGTCTTTGTCATCCCGGGAGCACTGTTCGTGTCTAGACTCATGTACCAGTCTAGTGCGCGGTCTCTTAGTGTAATTGCTAGTTGCGCGAGTTTGGTGTTGTCATCAATAATTTGCTTTGCTTCTCAGATCTTGGCGCAAATGAATAGATGCTTCTCAGGGTCTTCTAGGCATCGACAGACTTGTACAATGGAATACATTTCCTTGTCATAGGTGGGTTATTTCCGGACAGCTTCATGGAGTTTCTCACTATGGTAGGCCACATGATGCCTATGTTGAGTGAGAACTGTGCCCACAACGTAGTCAGATGCATCAGTCTCAATCTCGAATGGTTGTTGCAGATCGGGCAAGGAGAGTACTAGAGCTTAACACAAGTGATGCTTCAGATCATCGAATGCTTGTTTTTGCTCCTTCCCCCAAACTAACTTGGCCCTACCACCGCCCTTGGTCACCTACCTAAGGGCCCATGCAATATGGGATAATCCCAACATGAACCGTCGGTAGAAGTTGGCTAGTCCCAAAAAGCTCTGAAGCTTGGTCAGTGTGGTCAGGGCTGGACAATCACGGATGTCTTGGATCTTAGCTGGATCAACATGTAACCCATGATCATCAACAATGTAGCCCAAGTACTGGACCCTGTTCATGCTAAAAGAGAATTTTTCCAAGTTGGCATAAAGCTTGTGTTGTCGCATAGTGCTTACAACCTGTTGAATATGCCGCATGTGCTCCTCCCAGGTTCTGCTAAAGATGAGGATGTCATCGAAATATACTACCACAAAGGAGTTGGTGAAGGGTCTCAATACATCATCCATGAACCTCATGAAAGTGGTTGGGGCATTTGTTAAGACAAATGACATGACTAGTCATTTATAGAGACCTTCTTTAGACTTGAAGGTTGTCTTCCATATATCAGTTGGTTCGATGGGAACCTGGTGATAGCCAAACTTTAGGTCAATCTTGTTGAATAACTTTTCCCCCTTGAGTTGGTCAAGAAGGCCATCAATCATGGGAATGGGGTAGTGGTTTCTAATTGTGATTTTGTTTAAGGCCTTCTTCTGCACTAGTAAAATCGAGCTTCCACAAGGGGAGGAGTTGGGTATGATGTGCCCCTTTTGAAGAAGCTCTTGGATCTAATGCCTGATTGCTTCATTCTCCATCAATGAGCATTGATAAACTGGTCCATTAGGTGAAGTTATGATGAGGGAAAGATCAATTGGATGCTTGACTTGGCAGTGTGTCGGTACCCCTGTAGGTGAGGCGAAGATGTCTCTGTACTCTTCCACGATCCCATCCACTTGCTTCTATTGCAAAGAGAGGCATTGTGTAGTGGCCATGGATGTGGCGACGACCTTCTGCTTACTGTGAGCATGGATCACAAAGAAGACGAACTTCCCGGTCTGTGAAATGACCTTACTGCATTGTTTAGCAGAGATTAAAGAAATAACAGTAGGCGGTGCCACCTCTGGGATCCTGTACAATTGTCTACCCAAAGTAATAATAACACTGCGGGGTCTAGAATCATACACAACATGACACTTCCACAATATGGTTATCGTAAAAGAACATCACAAACTTCAAGGGGATCAATATCACACAATACCTCATCTCTGAAGGCTTGATGTCGTAGGGAAGACGACACTATTGGCTAACACGAAGATCTCTTCCTTGACGAAGCCAGTCGATGGTGTAGGTATGTTGGTGCAGTGTTGTTGGTAGGTCCAACTGCATGATGACCTCTGCTGAAATCAGGTTCTTCTGACTACTAGTGTCGACAATTAAATGATTTGGAGCCCCCTTTACCCACATTTGTGAGTGAAAGAGGCATTCCCCTTCCTCTGGTTCTTCTGGTTCGCTTGGCCGGACTTTGGTGGTAGCGACCGTGGCGCTGGGTTCAACATCGATAATCTGCTTGCCAAGCTAGAGCAGTTGGAAAAGTTGGAGTTGGGGATGGGTTTTCCAAAGCTAGAGCAGTTGATTCTGTTGAGCTTAAGGTCGTTGGAGTGTGTGGGGGCAGCAGCAGCAGCAAGTGGAAGTGGAGGGTTGGGAGAGGGGGCGTCACCGTTACCCCCCATGCTCAAGTCTCTGCACGTACTCTTTTGTCCGAAATTGAAGAGATTGCGTGGGGGATGGGATAAGTTAAAGTGTTTGGAGGTAATAGAGGGTAGAAGAGAATGGTGGGATGCAATCCAATGGGAGGATCCCAACATGAAGGCGTCACTTGAAAGTAAATTTAGGAGTTGGTGAGTGTATATATGTTGTATGGAATATAGTGTATTGTATGGCTTTGTATGTTGTATGGAATATATATTGGTGTTGCGAGGAAATAAGAGGTTTTCGTGAATTAACGTTTAATGAGATTGGATTATGATGTGATTGGTTTTAAGCAGTGTAATATGTTGTTTAATTTATTAAATTGCTTTAAATATTTAAAATAACATAGATATATTTTTGAATGTTCGGTATTTTTATGTTACATATGGTTTGGTTTAGTAATTGCCTCTCATGTCCATCCTTAGATGGAGCAATTGTTTCACCCTCAAGTTTAACACTTTATGGTTTATTATAAACTTTTATTTCTTTTCATTATTATTTAATTAATATTATATTTCTTTTCATTATTATTTAGATTTATTATATTTAATTATTTAAATATAAACTTTAAATGGTGAAAAACTATTTTTTAAATATATGAGTAATATTGGGCTTATGCTTGGCTCATCCCTGCTCTTATCCTTGGTTCGGGACCTTGCTCTTGCTGGCGTATTCGCTTGGTGGATGGTGAATGGAGGATTGCCCGTGAGATAGTGTGATTGATGGATCTATGGTTTTTATGGGTGGGATAACTATTTTAATTAGAAAATGTATATATTTATTATAATATTTTTTATTAGATATCACAAAATTATTGAAATTATATAGTTCTTATAATTATAATTTATTGTATAAATTTATTTGTAAATAATTTATAAATAATTTATAAATAATTTAAAAATAAACAATAACAAATTTTAAAAATATGTAAAATAAATATTATTTATATAATTCATGGTATACATTTATTAGTAGATAATTTATAAATAATTTAAAAATAATTAATAACAAAAAAAATATTTAGAAAAGAAAAATATGTAAAATAAATATTATTTATATAACTCATAGTATATATTTATTGGTAGATAATTTATAAATAATTAAAAAACAATTAATAACAAACTTTAAAAATATGTAAAAGAAAACATTTAGAAAAGAGAAAAAAAATTCTAACTTTGGTACATTAAAAAAAAAAAAAAATTCATAGAGGAATGGTTAACCTTAAATTTCAAATAAAAATTTAAGTTCTTATTTATTGCAAATCAAATCGATTATATATATATATATATATATATATATATATATATAGGAAATTATGTTAAATGTATTTTCATCTTATATTTTTAAAGTCATCATCTTAAATATGGAAATTTGTCATATACAATATGGTTGAAAAGGGCAATGAAAAAGTTGATGTTTGTGAATTTAAAATAAAAATGATATTAAAAATTTAAAAAGGAGTAACACAACTATAAATAAGAATAGATGGGAAACAAGCACCTTACTTAGGCTTTATGAAAAAAAATCAACATAACCACACATACAAATAAATGGAGAAAAAATATCACCTTAAATGGGCTCGATAACATGTCAATGTTGTGATGGGCAAATGAGATGGTGATATTTGACTATGAGGTGGGGTGCATTATGAAAAGAGTGATTTACGGTTTGATCTCTCGTTAAAGGGTGAAAATAATAGATGGATCAAGAGTTCAAAAAATATACAGGAAGCAAACTCTCAATCAAAGGTTTAGTAGACACTTGGAGAGGGTTTACAAAACCACAATTAAGGGTTTAGTTAATCCCTCAATTGAGGGTATATAGACCCTCAATCAAGGTGACCAAATACCTTAATTAAGGTTTTGGAAAATTCTTAAGAAATGGTTCACATTAATTAACCCTACACATCAAAGTGGGACAAATTTTCTTGGGTTGACCCATTTCTTGATCAAAATATTTTGGCTTATTTTCACTAATCATTTGGGTATCTTTTGTTTTTGTTGTAGAGATGGGATTTGATCCTATTTTTATCTAAAAATTGAAGTCAATCATTGGTATAGTATGAATCAAAGTGTACCATATTTCTTAGAATCTCTATTATTCTCCCTCACCCATTCTCATAGTCATGCTTTGTATAGTCTTTAATCCTCTATTACTAATAAAAAATTGATCTGCAACAAACATCAAATGGTTTAATGTCTTGGCTCAATGCAAAACACTCAACAACAAGAAGATTGGCTATGTAAGTGAAGCTGGTGGCTATAAAGTTGAGGACAAGGTTGAAGTATGTGGTTGATAGTGTGAAGGGCCCCACACTAAGCCAATCTTCTACCACTTTACTCCAAAGTGTTGTGAAGCCATTTAAGCACTGAAAATTAAAAAAAATCAAGAAAACAAGACACAAAGAAAAGGGACTTTGATTGGAATGCTACCAACAAAAGACAAAGAGAGAAGAAGAACATTGAAGAGTTAATGAAATCTAGGTGTCTAGCTTATTCTAACAAGCTAGCACTACTTATAAACTCATTCACAGTGTTTGAGAAGGGGTTCACTGGAAAAGAATAGAGGAAATGCATAAAAAGTCCTACAATTGTAATATGTAATGTTCTAGAGGGCCAAACTAGCATTGTGATTTTGCAACCGTTGAAAAATAAAGATTCATCATAGACAAACCTATGTCATATTTTTTCCTTCAGGTTTCTCCAAGCTAAGTTTTGTGTCTATTGTGGTTAATTTCCATGTGATTGTGTTTTTTTGTGTGCTTGCTTTAATTCTTTTGGTAATCAATTCCAACAAACCATGAATTTAATCCCTAATCGATCCACCTACAATTTGATTCTCCTTTGATTGAATCATTGGGTTTGGAAATTTGAAAATTTTCTTCATTCCTTAGATAATTACCAACCCAATTAGTAGTCTTCTTGATCGTTGGATTGAAATAAATGATTGAGCAAATTGTAAATCATAGGTAACAACCCAAAAATTGCATCATATCACCTTCACTCTTATAATTGGGGTGATTACTTGTGATGTCAAGAAGCAAACAAGTCATGCTTCTTAATAAACTACAGGTTTTAGAGTCTCTAGGCTAGTGTTCTGTTCAAATATTGTGTAATAGCACAACTATAGCCATACGCATTGTTTACCACTAGTGAAAAATGGATAATTTGTGACTACATGACCAAAAACTTTAGTCATGACGTTAAGTTTATAAGATAAATACTAACAAATTTGATGTATTTCAAGTTATGTAGCTATAAATTACTAACATAAACTATTAATATAGATCATGGATAAACATATACGACTAGACAGTGACTGAGTATAAATTAGTAGTATTTATTACCTATATATATTGAGATTTAGTAGTGTAGTCATTTTAGCACGCTTTGTCATGTTGAATTTATTTTTGCATTATGCATGGATGTATCAGCCATGCTTTGCGACACCACACCTAATAACATGTATTGTATAATTATTTACATCATTAATTGCAACTCGATCCTATCCCATATTTTGGCTAGGTTAATGCCATCTAAGACTGAAAATGTATATTAATGTTTTTTCAAATATTAATTATATTTTATCCAAATTTGACTAGCATTGCTTAATATCATATTAAGTGGTTGAGCAGTGTACATTAATTCATATTCAATCAACATCATACCTACATCTAATTATAATTCAACATCACTAAATTGATTATATGTGTCGATACCCCAACTTGATGGCATTTGATGTGGGACATTAAGGTTTTGTGCTACATTAACGATTTACCCTATGGCCTCTGAATTCAAACAAATTACCTATGACCTACAAGGAAAAAACACATAAACATTAATTATGACTTCGAATTTCATACTGTAATAGTTAACATGATATTATAAAAAACATAAAAGTTAATAGTATAATATATAGTTATAATTTATATAAGTTAGGATATGCAATATTCAATATATATAAAAAAACATTGTATATATACTAATATGTTATAGTTAATGTATATGTAATAGTTATATATATAAAAAACATAGTATATATACTGATATGTTATAGTTAATGTATATGTAATAGTTATATTATGATATGGTTATCTATTAATACATATAAAAAATTAAAAATACAAAAAATACACAAAAGAAAAGACCACGAAAATTTTCATTTGCATCTGGAGCTACGTACCATGAAACCATGAACTCCCCATGAAACTGTGAACTCGCCATGAAACCTTGAACATATGATAGTGTGGAAGGAGGTTTTATTTTGGTGCAAATTGAGAAGGATTTGGTAGGAAGGGTGTTACACACCAAAATGTCACACTTAAGTGTCGCATTTATTTACACCTAAGTGTCACAAGTGTCGTAAAGTGTCGTATGCACCTTATTAAGTGTTGCATGCACTTTTTCAGGTGTTGTATGCACCTTACTAAGTGTCGCATGAACTTTGCTAAGTGTCGCCACCATTGACACCATTGAAAATCATTTTTCATAATTCCTAAGTCATTTTGGAGGAAGAAACCCATCATTTGAAATCTGGAAACATGCAATTACACCCTTCATGGTGTAATTGCATACATGCCACTTATCTAACCCAAACTTTTTTAGCTATTCTCCTCCTACAAATTTTTACCCAAATGTTTCTCATGGTCACAATCTTTTAATAGATAACGATTAATTGTCTAGCATTTCTTGAAATCATCATCACTAATCAACTAGTGATATAATTGTATAAATTTTCATCTAATTGATTTTGCAAGAAATGGTAGCTAGTTTCTATCTTTGTTTGTGTAAGATGAATTACTTTGCCTTCCCATGGAACTTTAAAGATGAGGATTTTCATCATTCACATTTTCTATAAGTTAAGTAAAATTAAATTGAATTACAAACATAGTTTCCTAACAAAATAAGTTACAATATGCATCTGGAACCCATGTGCCAACAACATTTAATATCTTCATACAAAGATGTAGCAAATAGTTCACCTTGTTTACCCATGAAAAAATTGGTTGGTGAAAAGTTATTCTAATAATGCATTGATTCTCCAATGTTGAGTGAACATGTCTCAAGCCATATGTTGTTACTATCAATGATATGCGATTAATAAATTTTTACTCATGTATGTTCCTTAGAATATATTGTGTATATTAGACATGAAAACTTTTATTGAGTTTTTTGAGATATCATAGAGGGTTTTTTCACTCTATATTGGACATTATCAACAAATTTTTGGGTAAATTTGTTTAGAACCAATCAATAGTTTTTGAGTTCATTGTTTAGATACCATTGAGGTTTTTTTCCTTGTTTTTTTTTAAGTCATTATTGAGGGTTTATGCTTAAAATTCATTGAGGTATTTAGATTATATTGAGCATCATCAAGTTTTTTTTTTCATATTTATATCGAATTTTTTAATGGTTACAATAATGTTGAAGTTGAGGGTTTTGTTGTCTTTCTCTTTGTGTTACCAAGTGATTGAAAAACTATGATAATTTTTTTCTTGTTTACACAATATGGTTGAAAAAAGGATAATGAAAAAGTTGATGTTTATCATTTTAAAATGAAAATGGTATTAAAAATTAAAAAGGGACTAACACAACCATAAATAAAAATAGATGGGAAAAAAACACCTTACCTAGGCTTGATGAAAAAAACCTAACATAACCACACATACAAATAAATGGAGAAAAAAATCACCTTAACTGGGCTCAATAACATGCCAATGTTGTGATGGGGCAATGCGGTGATGATATTTGACTATGAGGTGGGGTGCATTATGAAAAGAGTGATTTAAGGCTCGATCTCTTGGTTAAAGGGTGAAAATAATAGTTCAAAGAAGATATTGGAAGCAAACTCTCAATCAAAGGTTTAGTAGACACGTAGGAGAGGGTTTACAAAACCACAATTAAGGGTTTAGTTAATCCCTCAATTGAGGGTATATAGACCCTCAATCAAGGTGACCAGAGACATTAATTAAGGTTTTGGAAAATTCTTAAGAAATGGTTCGCATTAATTAACGCTACACATCAAAGTGGGACAAATTTTCTTAGGTTGACCCTTTTCTTGATCAAAATATTTTGGATTATTTTCACTAATGATTTGGGTATCTTTTGTTTTTTTTGTAGAGATGGGATTCGATCCTATTTTTGTCTAAAAATTGAAGTCAGTCATTGGTCTAATATGAATCAAAGTGTTCCATATTTCTTAGAATCTCTATCATTCTCCCTCACCCATTTTCATAGTCATGCTTTGTATAGTCTTTAATCCTCTATTATTAATCCGAAACCGATATGCAACAAACATCAAATGGTTTAATGGCTTGGATCAATGCAAAACACTTAACAAAACTAGAATATTGGCTATGGAAGTGAATCTGTTGGCTACAAAGTTGATGACAAGGTCAAAGGATGTGGTTAATAGTGTGAAGGCCCCCACACTAAGCCAATCTACTACCACTTTACTCCAAAGTGTTGTGAATCCATTTCAACACTGGAAATTAAAAACAAAATCAAGAAAATAAGACACAAAGAAAAGGAAGAATGATTAGAATGCTACCAATAGAAGACAAAGGGATAAGAAGAGCATTGAAGAGTTAGGGAAAACTAGGCTTTTAGCTTCTTCTAATAAGCTAGCACTACTTATTCACAGTGTTTGAGAAGGGGTTCATTGGAAGAGAAGAGAGGAAATGCATAAAAGGTCCTACAATTGTAATATGTAACGTTATAGAGAGAAAAACTACCATTGTGATTTTGCAACCATTGAGAAATAAAGATCCATCATAGCTAAAGCTATGTGGTATTTTTTCCTTCAGGTTTTCTCCAAGGTAAGTTTTTTGTCTATAGTGGTTTTTTGTCTATATCCACGTGATTGTGTTTTTTTGTGTGCTTGCTTTAATTCTTGTGGTAATCAATTCCAACAACCCATGAATTTAATCCCTAATAAATCCACCTACAATTTGATTCTCCTTTGATTGAATCATTGGGTTTGCAAATTTTTCATTTTTCTTCATTCCTTACATAATTACCAACCCAGTTACTAGGCTTCTTGATCGTTGGATTGAAATAAATGCTTGAGCACTATGTAAGTCATAGGTAGCAACCCAAAAATTGCATCATATCACCTTCACTCTTATAATTGGGGTGATTACTTGCGACTTCAAGTAGAAAACAAGTCATGCTTCTTAATAAACTACAAGTTTTAGAGTCTCTACAACTAGTGTTTTGTTCAAATATTGTGTAATAGCACAACTATATCCATAAGCAGTGTTTACCACTAGTGCAAAATGGATAATTTGTGAGTACATGACCAAAACATTTAGTCATTACGTTAAGTTTATAAGATAAATACTAACAAATTTGAGCAAGTTTGATGTATTTCAAGTTATGTAGCTATAAATTGCTAACATAAACTACTAATATAGACCAGGGATAAAAATATTCAACTAGACATTGACTATGAGTATAAATTAGTAGTATTTCTTATATATATCGAGATTTAGTAGAGTAATCATTTTAACATGCTTTGTCATGTTGAATTTATTTTTGTGTTATTCATGGATGTGTCGGCCATGCTTCGTGACACCACACCTAATAACATGTATTTTATAATTATTTATTGTTGGAATGTAGTTTAATAATAATAGGGGGGGTGAATCAATATTGATACCTTTTAACAATTTTTTTATTTATTAACTTTATTGATCAGTAAGAAACTGCAGTAAATAACATTAATAAATATAAACTTAAATTACAAATTACAAGTTTTATATGAAGATTGATTTAGAGCACCAACTCTAGGAGACAACAATCCCCTTGTTCATGGCGCCGACCCTAGGAAGCACCAACTCCCCCTTTTTTTCAAGGTTCCAACCCTAGGAAGCACCAACTCCCTTATTTTAGGGCACCAACTCTAGGAAGCACCTACTCCCTTGTTTTTAGGGCCCCAACCCCAGGAAGCACCAACTCCTTCTCTTTAAACTTTTATTTGGTAAAGGATACTAATCCTTCCTTACACCCTCACTTCATAATTATCTTCCATCTTTCTTCCTTGGAATCTGCATTTGCTTCTGATCTTTTGATGAAGACCACAAAGACACACTCCTTCCATTATACCTTTCTGTTTACATAATATTCCAACATGTATGAATCTGAAACATTGTGTCTCTTTGTATGCACCAATGCACCTCTTCATTTAATTTAATAATAATGCTCACATTTTGTCATGAAAAAAAATTATCTTTAAAAAGGACCCCAAATCCCTTGTAAGTTGTTCATCATTAATGGAATACCTGGGTGCTAAAAATTGTTTACTGTTGTTGTAATTGTTCCTTGAACAAACCCTGATCCCTAGGTGTTAATTATCTTTAGTCATATTTTTAGCCTTTATGAGTTGATCTAAGTTATGGATTGACTCTTCTTATTTTGGTCTCACACTTCCATATTGATCTAATGATCTACAATCAATCTTTGTTGCCCATTTTCAGTCCATATGATTTCATTGTCTGTCGACCTCAACCATCTAATAATTGTTCCTCTACAATTACTTTGGGCACATTGTATTTGTTGGATCATTGATGATCAATATGTATGATCCGTAAATAGGAGGCTTATAGCCTATTTGTCTCACCAATATGGAATTCTCTATTTAAAAAAATTATAATTTTGACTGTTTATATGATGGGAAATTCTCGACCACTCAAGCCACAAGTCTAGTCAGAAAATAAAATAGAGTCGACCACCCGAAAGTCGAAATGGAAAAATGAGTCGACCAAACTGCAAGTCCGGTTGAGGAAAAATAAGTTGACCAAGGTCAAGTCAAACAATAAAATAGACTCGAGCACCCAGAATTCGAAATGGGAAAACTAAGTCGGACAAAATGCAAGTCGGGTCAAGGCAAAGTAATTCGATTAAAGTCGAGTCGACCAAGAGTCAATAAATGCAAGTCAAAGTCAAAGGAAATGCAAGTTGAAGATATTCAACTCGAAGTTAGAGGCAATGCAGGTCGAAGTTATCCAAGTCAAAGTCGAAGGCAATGTGAGTTGAAGTTATCCAAGTCGAAGATCAAGAAGTCTTATAGAGACTCTCATACCAGACCCTTTTACACATTTTTTTTAGCACCATGTTTTGATCTTTCCCCTTTGCATTTAAATAGCACAAATTTAATATCCATAACTAATCATTGTTTAGACAATGCATGCATTTGACAATATCATATGCACAATTTTGATGATGATGACCATAATATTGACCTCTTTGCATCAATTCCAATATCGGCATCACATACCTTCTTTGACATTAATATTGACCTCTTTGCATCAATGATGTAACACCCTGTTTCCCCTAGTCTGTAAAAATAACTATGTTGGCCAAGAACTATGGCAAACTCAAAGATGTGAATGTTTGATTTGACGGACCTTTGCATAAAAGGTCGATGAATGTAAATTATATAATGAATATGTGTTGCATAACTGCTGAAGGGGGGGGGATGTGCTAAAAGAGACCACGATGGCTAATGAGAGGTGGTGGAAGGGACCTGGAATGGTTGCGTTAACTTCCACCGAGCCAGTACTGTACTGGTTTATACTTGCTCACAAACCAAAGCAGCTCTCTGATCCTGTAATGGATTTCCCGTCAGATTGGTAGGTGGGGAGGCTCCTCAAGAGTTAATGAAGGTATGGGGGTGAACCGCCCATCCGTAACAGTGCTCAGACCTGACCACGGACGGTGGAATTCATGCCACATGCAACCTTGTAGACAGAAATTGGCAAGAGAGGAAATGTGGTAGGAGGAGAGAGCAGTGCATGCGACAGGGATTGCAAAAGAGACTCGAGAAACCCTGGAAACGCAGGGAGTTCTGAATACCAGGAGAAGGAGAGTAACCTTCATCCTGGATTATTTTCCTGCGTCAGGAGAAGGAGAGTAACCTTCGTCCTTGATTTTTGTTGAGCTGGAAGTAGGAGACTGAACCTCAAAGCATCGTGGTCTAGCTCGGGGGTGGCTAGTGGTAAATCCGTTTGGAGTCACTGAGCCTACGGTTGGGTGGAAACAAGCACCCCTCTCAGCAGTTGCATCATGCCTGGTAGATCTGATAAGTGTTTTATACCTAGTATTTCGAATTGAATATCATGAATGCATGCTTATGTTTATATGCCCATAATAATTTCTGTGTAGAATGATTGCCTGGTGTTTTAAACTGGAAATAATGGATGCATGTGTATGCTTATATGTCATCATTGGTTTCTATACAAATGGTTAATTCTGGGGATGGAAGGGTAGCTCTCTAAGGTCTCAGAGTCGTGGGAATTTGAAGCCCCCAAAAGTTGAAATTCGTGACTCAAGCTCAGAAGAGATAGCGAACCCAATTATAGAAAGAGAGAATACCCTATCATTTGGTAGACGAACGGTTGGAATCCTTTCAGGAATACCCCAAATATGTCGAGACCAATGGATCTAGAGAAGGAGTGCAGGCATTAACACCTCGACCCTTTCAGCCTTCGCATGTAGCGATGGGATCTCGGATCGTAGATCCTAGGATCTGACGGAGCCCTATTGACTGTCGATCTTAGCTTTTGTATAGGCAGGAGAGTAGCAATTTGCAGACTCGCGACTTGGAGTGGTCAAGGGTAGGGCTGCATGAACTCATGATTCGCGAGATCGCGACGTGATCATGATCGCTGGATCCAAGGCACGGGAGAACTGTTGGATCAGAACTTTTGTGGTTATCGCCTATCGGGGGTTTGGGACTTGAGGGAGTTTCTTTTCGATTGTAGAAGTCGCGAAGTGTCGAGCGTCGAGGGCTCGTGCAAACACATGACCCATCCGTAAGTGGGGACCGCGTGGTTGATAAGTGGCATAACAACAAGCGCCTAGAGAAAGGTGGGAACGGGTGACAGGTGATGGACACATGTCGCCTGGGAAGGAGTCAACCCATTGTTGACTTGTCGTATCTCGGGAACTTGCGAGGGAAGAGAATGAGGGTTCAAGACTCCAACTCGCGAAGTCGAGAGATGCGAGTAGCACTAGTATTTAGCCTAGGAGGCGGTTGACTGGTGGTGGACACGTGTCACACTGGGAGAGAGTCAACCCACTGTTGACTTATCGTGGCTCGAGGTTTCATAGGATGAAGAAGCTGCACCTTGATCGCTAAGGCCGCGAAATGCCGAGAGCCGAGGTCTCGTGCAGCGGGCAGCGACGACACAGCTCATGAGCAAAGTATAGCAGGGTTGACAAGTGGCGTGTGCGCGTCGCTTTGGCAGAGTCCACGTAACATTGACTTCTCATGTCTCGGGGATTCACGAAGGAGGAGCACGAGAGCTCAACACCTCAACTGGCAAGGTTACGAGTGGTGCTAGTGTTTGGTCTAGCCTACAGTTACATGTAGTAGGCGCTAGTGAGGAGGGAAACATACCCGTATAGTATCTTGGGTATCGGTGTTTGGAGAAAGGGGAGTCGATTGTCTAGATTCCTGACTCGCGAGTTGCGAAAGGCGCTTGCGCTAAGTCCAGCTTGTGGTCATTTGAAGGAGGATAAAGGAAGAGAGGGTTTGCGTTAGGCCCCATAGAAGTCTCAAGGATTCTGTTCCTCGAAGAAAAAGACAAAAAATCTAAGTTGTTGTATTGGTTGTGTGACAAATTGGTATCAGAGGATGGTTACAACACTTGGCCTGCTTGGGCTCATGAACAAGTTGCGCAAAAACTCCATTTGAAGTACTCTTAAAAAGAGTAACCCTCTATCTTAACCCCTTTAGCAAAAGTCGAAGTTAAGAATTAAAATTCCTATTGTGTGTATGCTTTTGAAAATATGAATTATGTGCTGATTGTGAATGAATATAATGTTGACTAACAATAAGTGTTTTCTTACACAACAAGCGGACGATCAACCACGGGAAACTATAGACGCATAGAATGGTGACGCACCATGAAGTGGGGGATGGCTCCCACAATAGAGATGAAGAGTCTGACGAAAGGAGAGCGGTAGAGACCCCTACCGATCTAGCTGAGACTGTGAGAAGCCTCATGGTCGAACTACAAAGCTGCAAGGCCGACAACGAGAGGTTGATAAAAGAGAAAGAGAAGCAGACAGAAATTAATGCAGTCTTGCTGCAAAGTTTATCCGACATACAAAGACAATTGCAGCATGAACCTGACACCAGTCACGCGGACCGACGATAGACAAAGAAAAGTCGAAGTCCACCTGAGATATGGAAACGTGGTCTTTTAAGTGGCCACACTAGGAAGAGCACCTCGAGAAAGGTCCACCCCAGAGATAAGGGACAAGCGTCGGACGATTCCTCTGGAAAGGAAACTGGCAACTCAGAGGGATCTTCTAGTAGTAGAACTAGTTCTTATTCCTGAAGAAAATGGAAGAAGCGAAAGCATTCCAAAAGTCATAATCTCGAAGAATTCAAGAAGGCCAAACCACCCTCTTTCAACGGTGAAATAAAGAAAGGGGAGGAAGCGGAGGCCTGGCTGCTTGGATGTTAAGAACCAAATATCAATATAGCATAGAAAAAACTCAGAAAAAGTACTCAACGCCTTGAAAAGGAGATAATTTCAGATAATAAGCCTCTTCGAGGGGGCAACCTCCTTTTACCCCACTTAAATGTTCAAGTACAAGATG
>ML789292.1:165159-188820 GCA_009831015.1 Picea engelmannii
AGTGAATGAAATTATGAGTACTGCCAGAATCAATTAGGACTATTACCTTTTTCTTTTTGATGTATCCTTCGATCTTGAGGGTTTGAGGAGTGCTAATTCCAGCCAATGCATTACATGATATCGTGGGAGTAAACTCTTTAGACAAAATTGCTTCTATGTTTTCATCTTGAGATGGTTCTTGTTCTTGTGCTTCTTCCTCTTCACAATCTATGTAGAATAATTTCTTCTCACCACACTTATGTCCCTTACTGTACTTGCTGTCACAATTAAAGCATAAACCTTTTGCTTTTATTTCCTCCAATTGTTGAGGTGTCAACCTTGTAGGTTGAGGTGTTTTAGAAGAAGGAGCATTGTTCTCTCTATACATGTTAGGATTGGTCCTTCTAGTAGAGATAGCCATATTTTTACTTTCAACATTTCTTTCCACCTTAAATTCATTCTCCAATGATTTGGGTTCCCAAAGGAAAACCTCATGTTGAATGTGATCTTTTAAAGTTCCTACGAATACATCAATCAAGTGCTCATCTGGAATATCGGTTACCTTTATATTCAATCTTTGGAAGTTCTCAATGTGCTCGGTAACTGAACCCTTTTGCTTGAGATTTATCAATTGTCTAAAGAAGATATTTCTCCTTGTATCCTCATAGTGTGCTATCATTTCTTCCGTGAAAATTGTCCAAGTAACGAGTGATTTGTGCGAACAAAGCCATCGATACCATACAAATTTATTAGGTTCTAAATATAAAGACACAATTCGTATCTTTTGTGTATGTGGCACATTATGGAGATCAAAGAATTGCTCCATATGAAGTATCCATGTCATTGGGTCCTTGCCATCAAACTTCCTCATATCAATCTTAGGAATGTGGTTGGTCTTCAAAACAAAGTTGGAGTTTTTCCATTCTTGATTCACCTTCCTTGTGTCCTCATCATGAATTTCATTGGATGCATTTTCACTTTCAGGTGTCTTCTCTGTTATGAAAATTTTCAATACTTACATGATCTCCCCTTTTAAACCATCCATCTTAGTATCCAACATAGCTTCCATTGAATCCATCTTCTTTTGTAGTTCATTTATGTCCCTACGCATTTCTTCACATTCATAAAGAGTCCAAGTAGGATTTTCTGAAGGCTTATTTGGTGTAGAAGTTCCCTTTTTTGGTGGCATGTTGGCCAAGTGTCACTTTTGAACCTTGATTTTGAGGTGGTTCTGCTAGACAATATTTCTTCTGTTGTATCTCGCAAGTTTCGACCCTTCTGGGTGTGAAACTTTTTTTAATGTAGTTCTTTGATATTTCTTCTCTACAATTCCACAGGTTTGATTAAAATTGGATTTGCCAAGTGGAATTTACGGTAACTTCCCCACAACTTGCCGATTTTTGTCCTTTCCAGGAGATCTCACTTGTATAGCGTGCCCCACACAAACTAATTGATATAAAATTCCAAAACTCGCACCAGAAATACTGCAGATTGTCCACGATCCAATGAAACTAGTCCCACTCAATTTGGATACTCTAGGAAAAAGTTATGATTGTTTTACCTAGAACACCTTCTTGAGACTAGTCAATAGGACTAGTCAGATACCCTATCTTACACAGGGTGTATCTACAAATTTAAGATGAACTAGAAATTAAATTTTTTATCACAGATACCTTACTAATTTATGTAAATAGAATCCAGAGTTCAAGGTCTGAAACATTACAGAAACGTTTTTATAGAGAAAATTCTGCAATGACTCATTTCAGGATGATTCCAGAACCCTATCTTGTACAGGCTGTATCTCTGAAAGTATAATGCCTCAGGAGATGAATTTTGAACCCAACATACCTTGATCCATCAAATAAATAGCCTCCAAACTGTTCCTTCTGAAACATTTTAGAAAAGAAGTTATAGCGAAAATTCCAAGGTGTCTCAGATGTAGCAGCGAAACCCTAAGACCTTGAGCTCTGATACCATATGTTAAGAACCAAATATCAATATAGCATAGAAAAACCTCAGAAAAAGTACTCAATGCCTTGAATAAGAGATAATTTCAGATAATAATCCTCTTCGAGTGGGAAACCTCCTTTTACCCCACTTAAATGTTCAAGTACAAGATGATTCAAAATGAAAATGTCTCCTTGGTATATATAGGAGACTAGGAGGTATAATTACAACTAATCGCCTAAAGCTGACATAAATAAAATAACATTACTAATATAATAGCCCCAATTAAGGGGTAATGAGCCAATATTAGGGCTTAACATTGGACTAAAGAAGTATTTTAAAGTCCATGACTTCTCAGAAAACTTGAAGGCCCGAGTAGCCACTTTCAACTTGAATGGAAAGGCTTCCATTTGGTGGGAAGACCTTAAGAATGTAAAAAGGGATTCACGAAGAGGACCTATCTTGGGAACAGTTTGAGAAATTCTTCAGAAAGAAGTGTCTGTCGGAAAAGTATTCTGATGAAAAGACTACAGAATTTTATGAACTCAAACTGGGGCAACACACCATAGAGGAATATGTCAGCAGATTCCTTGAATTGCTGAGGTACATACCCTACATAAAAGAAGAGAAGGCAAAGGTGCAACGATTCATCAGTGGACTACCTAAGGACTATCAGAACAAGATTGAGTTTGACGAGCCAAAGACCCTAGAAGACACTATCCGAAAGGCAAGATATTGTTACGAACAACTGTGGCATCGAACAGAACCTCGCGAAAACTGGAAGCAGAAGAATAGTTCGGGATTCTAGAAAAAGGGGTTTAAATCCCCAAGATTTAAAAACTATAAGAAGGACTCAAGGATGATCTTCCCAACCCGAAGTGTACACCAACAGAATTTCCCCTCCCAAAGCAGAAATAAACCTTCTGGATCTACCCCAGGAAAGATTGATAACCCAAAGAGAGAACCCTTGAAATGTTAGGGTCGTGGAGAAGAACATCTAATGAGGGACTACCCGCACCGACAACAGAACAGTCAGAGAATTTACAACGTTCAAGAAGCTACCACCGTCAATGACGTGGCCATGAGTGTGCCACAAATTTATGCAGCCTTGGATAATAAACAAGCTGACCACCAAGCTTCAGTGGTGGAGATGGAAGGTATGATCACCAACCATCTAGTGTCTATTCTAATTGACCCTGGTTCAAGTTTGAGTTATATATCTCCTAAGGTTGTTGATAAGTGTAAATTACAACCACATAAACACGCCAAGCCATGGTTGGTACAGTTAGCCACTGGCATCAAAAGAAAGGTAGCGTAGGTCATACCAGCTTGCCAATTCAGTATGGGTGAATTCCCCACCCAAGCAACCCTTAATATACTACCCCTAGGATCATATGACCTGTTGATTGGAATGGACTGGCTAGCCACATATAAAGCTAGACTGGACTGTTACCATAAAAATTTAGAATGTGTAGGTGAAGAAGGAAGAAGGATAACCCTTTGAGGGATCCAAAAACCTGTCTCAGTGAGACGAATATCAGCCCTTCAAATGAGAAAGTATTGTAGAAAGGGATGTCTACTTTATGCAATACAGGTGTTGGAATCAGTTGAAGATGAAAAACCAAGCCTCGAAGACCACCCCACACTAAGATAATATAGGGATGTATTTCCAGAAGAGGTACCAGGTCTACCTTTGACAAGGGACATTGACTTCTCGATAGAACTTGCACCAGGAGCGGTGCCAGTGTCTAGGACATCCTACAAGATGAGCACACCGGAGCTAGTTGAGCTTAAATTACAACTAAAAGAAATGATGGACAAAGGCTATATCCGGCCAAACGTGTCTCCATGGGGAGCACTAGTTCTGTTTGTAAAGAAGAAAGATGGTACCCTCCGACTATGCATAGATTATAGACAACTAAACAAGGTAACCTTAAAGAACATGTATCCCTTACCCAGGATCAATGATCTGTTCGATCAATTGGGAGGTGCTTCCATGTTCTCAAAGATTGACTTGAGATCTGGATACCATCAAGTACGAATCAAGGGTGAAGACATCCACAAAACTTCCTTTAGGACGAGATATGGTCACTATGAGTTTGTGGTAGTACCATTTGGATTAACCAATGCCCCTGCCACTTTTATGTGCTTGATGAACAATGTGCTCAGCAAATTCCTAGACAAATTTGTACTAGTTTTTATTGACGATATATTAATTTACTCCAAGAATAGAGAGGAACATGAGGAACATCTTAGACTTGTGCTTCAAGTGTTAAGAGAACATCATCTCTATGCCAAATTTAGCAAGTGTGATTTTTTCTAGAAGCAAATACATTATTTGGGCCATGTCATATCTGAAGAAGGAGTAGCAGTAGACCTTGACAAGGTCGGGTCTATCATGGAATGGCCTACCCCAAAGGACGTTTCAGATATCAAATCCTTTATGGGCTTAGAAGGATACTATAGGAGATTTATAAAAGGATTCTCCAAGATTGGCTGTCCAATCACTACCCTCCAGAAGAAGGGAGCTAAATTCACGTGGACACAAGAATGTGAAGAAAGATTTCAATCCCAAAAAAATTTACTGACCCACAGGCCTGTGTTGAAGATCACCGATCCCGAAGCTGACTTCCTCATGTGCACAGATGCTTGCAAGGAAGGGATCGGAGGAGTCCTTATGCAAGGAGGAAGTGTAGTCTGCTATGAATCCCGAAAATTGAATGAGCATGAAGTCAACTATGTGACCCATGATCTAGAACTGGCCGCCATAGTGCACGCCTTAAAAATGTGGAGGCATTACCTCCTGGGAAGAAAATTTGTACTTATGACAAACCATTGTGGATTGCGATATCTATTTGACCAACCAAAAATCAATGCTAGACAAGCTTAGTGGATGGCCCTTCTTAGTGAGTTTGATTTCAAAATCAAACATATCAAGGGAAAGGAAAATAAGGTGGCTGATTCCCTTAGCAGAAGTATGAAAACAATTCATCTAGCAACGGTGAGCACCTGCGAGATGAATGTCAAGGAAAGAGTCAGGAATGCATAAGAGATAGACACATTCTCCAGACCGTGACCTCGTACCTGGAGCAAGAACCCACATGAATAAAGTATGAAGGCTACCAAATGATAGATGGAGGTCTGCTAACTTACAAAAACAGATTGTATATTCCAGAATGTGATGACTTGAAGAGGTTCATAATGGATGAACTACATAAAATGCCATATATTGGTCATCTTGGATACCAGAAGATGATCACAGCCAACAAGAAACAATTATGTTGGCCTGGATTGAAGAAAGACATAGTTGAGTACTTATCCAAATAAATAGAATGCCAATAGGTTAAAGCAGAACACCGACACCCATCAGGATTATTACAACCTCTACCAATCCCATAATGGAAGTGGGAAACCATTTCCATGGACTTCATCACCGGATTACCAACATCGACCAAACAGAATGACGCCATCATGTTAGTGGTGGATAAATTGACCAAGTTTGCCCATTTTATGCCCGTCAAATCGACTTGCAAGGCAATAGATATCACCAACATATTCATGAAGGAGATATTCAGACTACATGGTATGCCTAAAGAGATCATGTCTGACAGAGACATGAAATTTACTTCCAACTTTTGGAAATCCTTGATGGCTGGTCTAGAGACCAAATTACTGTTTAGCACCGCCTATCATCCTCAAACCGATGGGCAGACAGAAAGAGTGAACCAAATATTGGAAGACATGCTAAGAATGCATGTAATACATCAACCGAAGAAGTGGGAATATTTCCTATCACTGGTGGAATTCGCCTACAACAATGGCTACCAAGAATCCCTGAAGATGAGCCCTTTCAAAGTCCTCTATGGTAGATCGTGCAATACTCTAGTTAGTTGGAGTAATCCCGTGAATAGAGTTACTATTGGACCTGACATGTTGAAATAAATGGAACAACAAGTGACTCAGATAAAAGAAAATCTAAAGGTCGCTCAGAACAGATAGAAAAGTTACGCCGACCGAAAGAGAACTCCGAGAGAATTCAAGACGGGAGACCACTATATCTCAAAGTTAGGCCCAGGAAGAGTTCCCTGAGGATGGGAGCTTGTGCCAAGTTGGCACCTCGGTATTGTGGACCCTTTGAAGTTCTAGATAGAGTGGGACTTGTAGCCTATAGGCTAGCACTTCCTGCCACAGTAAAAGCACATAATGTTTTCCATGTTTCATTATTGAAGAAATATGTACATGATTCTAATCATATAATTGACTGGTCTGTGATCCAGGTGGAACCGGAGGGAGAATTATTGCCAGAACCTCAATGGATATTGGACAGAAAGGAAACCCCATTCAGGAACTGAACCATTCCACAGGTCAAGATGCAGTGGAAACATTTTGGCCCAGATGAGGCTACGTGGGAAATGGAAGATGCCATGAAACATGCATATCCGATTTTGTTTACTTCTGTACATACACGTCCTATTGATAGATAGAACATCGAGGACGATGTTCCTTTAAGGGGGAGGGAATTGTAACACCCTGTTTCCCCCAGTCTGTAAAAATAACTATGTTGGCCAAGAACTATGGCAAACTCAAAGATGTGAATGTTTGATTTGATGGGTATTTACATAAAAGGTCGATTAATGTAAATTATATAATGAATATGTGTTGCATGACTACTGAGGGGGGGGGGATGTGCTAAAAGAGACCATGATGGATAATGAGAGGTGGTGGAAGGGACCTGGAATGGTTGCGTTAACTTCCACCAAGCCAGTACCGTACTGGTTTATACTTGCTCACAAACCAAAGCAGCTCTCTATCCTGGAATGGATTTCTCATCAGATTGGTAGGTGGGGAGGCTCCTCAAGAGTTAATGAGGGGATGGGGGTGAACCTCCCATCTATAACAGCCTTCAGACCTGACCACAGATGACGTAATTCATGCCACACACAACCTTGCAGACTAAAATTGGCAAGAGAGGAAATGTGGTAGGAGGAGAGAGCAGTGCACGTGACGGGGATCGCGAAAGAGATTGGAGAAACCCCGGAAACGCAGGGAGTTTTGAATACCAGGAGAAGGAGAGTAACCTTTGTCCTGGATTATTTTCCTGCATCAGGAGAACGAGAGTAACCTTCGTCATTGATTTCTATTGAGCTGGAAGTAGGAGATTGAACCTCAAAGCATTATGGTCTAGCTCGGGGGTGGCTAGTGGTAAATATGTTTGGAGTCACTGAGCCTATGGTTGGGTGGAAACAAGCACCCCTCTCAACAGTTGCATCACGCTTCGTAGATCTAATAAGTGTTTTATACCTTTTATTTCAAATTGAATATCATGAATGCATGCTTATGTTTATATGCCCATAATAATTTCTGTGTAGAATGATTGCCTGGTGTTTTAAACTGGAAATAATGGATGCATGTATATGCTTATATGTCATCGTTGGTTTCTATACAAATGGTTAAGTCTAGGGCCAGAAGGGTAGCTCTCTAAGGTCTCAGAGTTGTGGGAATTTGAAGCCCCGAGAAGTTGAAATTCGTGACTCAAGCTCAGAAGAGATAGCAAGCCCAATTATAGAAAGAGAGAATACCCTATCATTTGGTAGACAAATGGTTGGAATCCTTTCGGGAATACCCTAGATCTGTCGAGACCGATGGATCTAGAGAAGGAGCATAGGTGTTAACACCTCGACCCTTTCAGCCTTCGCATGTAGCGATGGGATCTCGGACCGTAGATCCAAGGATCTGACGGAGCCCTATTGACAGTCGATTTTAGCCTTTGTATAGGCAGGAGAGTAGCAATTCACGGACTCGCGACTTGGAGTGGTCAAGGGTAGGGCTGCATGAACTCACGATTCGCGAGATCACGACGTGATCGTGACCATTGGATCTAAGGCACGGGAGAACCATTGGATTAGAACTTTCGTGGTTATCGCCTATCGGGGGTTCGGGAGTTTAGGGAGTTTCTTTTCGATTGTAGAAGTTGCAAAGTGGCAAGCGCCGAGGGCTCATGCAAACACGTCACCCATCCGTAAGTGGGGACCACGTGGTTGACAGGTGGCGTAACAACAAGCGCCCAGAGAAAGGTGGGAACGGGTGACAGGTGATGGAAAGATGTCGGCCGGGAAGGAGTCAACCCATTGTTAACTTTTCGTATCTCAGGAACTCGTGAAGGAAGAGCATGAGGGCTCAACACTCCAACTCGTGAAGTTGCGAGATGCGAGTAGCACTAGTATCTAGCCTAGGAGGCGGGTGACCAGTGGTGGACACGTGTCACACTGGGAGACAGTCAACCCACTGTTGACTTATCATGGCTCGGGGTTTCGCAGAATGAAGAAGCTGCACCTTGATCGCTAAGGCCGTGAAACGTCAAGAGCCAAGGTCTCGTGCAGTGGGCGGTGGTGAAACAGCTCATGAGCAGAGTATAGCGAGGTTGAAAAGTGGCGTGTGCAAGTCGCTTTGGCAGAATCCATGCAACATTGAGCTCTCGCGTCTCGGGGATTCGTGAAGGAGGAGCACGAGAGCTCAACACCTCAACTGGCGAGGTTGCGAGTGGAGCTAGTGTTTGTTCTAACATACGATTAGATGTAGCAGGCGCTAGTGAGGAGAGAGCCATACTCGTATGTATCTCAGGTATCGGTGTTTGGAGAAAGGGGGGTCGAGAGTCTAGATTCCCGACTCGCGAGTTGCGAAAGGCGCTTGCGCTAAGGCCAACTTGTGGTCGTTTGGAGGAGGATAAAGGAAGAGAGGGTCTGCGCTAGGCCCCATAGAAGTCTCGAGGATTCTATTCCTTGAAGAAAAAGATGAAAAATCTAAATTTCTATAGTGGGTGTGTGACAAATGCCAATACCAACATCGCATACCCTCTTTGACATTAGTTTGAACTTCATAACATTATGTCCAATATTGAGCATATTGATCTCCTTTGACATCAATGCCACTTCATAACACAATGTGACCATATTGACTTTCTTGACATCAATGCCAACACCATATTACTATGTCCAACATTTACATCATTCATTGCAACTCGATCCTATCCCATATTTTTCCTAGGTTAATGCCATCTATGACTGAAAATGTATATTAATGTTTTTTCAAATATGATTATATTTGATCCAAATTTGACTAGCATTACTTAATATTATATTGGGTGGTTGAGTGGTGTACATTAATTCATCTTAAATCAACATCATACGTGCATCTAATTATAATTCAACACCACTAAATTGATTATATGTGTTGATACCCCCAACTAGATGACGTTTGATGTGGGACATTAAGGGATTGTGCTACATTAATGATTTACCCTATGGCATCTGAATTCAAAAACATTACCTATGACCTACAAGGAGAAAACACATAAACATTAATTATGACTTCAAATTTCATACCGTAATAGTTAACATGATATTATAAAAAAATAAAAGTTAATAGTATAATATAATTATAATTTATTAAAGTTAGTATCTGCAATATTCAATATATATATAAAAACATAGTATAATATATAATTATATGTTATAGTTAATATATATGTAATAGTTATATTATGATATGGTTATATACTAATACATACAAAAAAAAATCAAAAATACAAAAAATACACAAAACAAAACAAAATGAAAAATTTCAATTGCATTTGAAGCTACATACCCATGAAACCATGAACTCACCATAAAACCTTGAACATATGATAGTGTGGAAGGAGGTTTGATTTTGGCGCAAATTAAGAAGGCTTTGATAGGAAGGGGCCAGACTGAGAGGCAAGTAAGAGTTCCAATTACGGACTTAGAGGTCTAATTTTGGAAAAGGAGAGGCGTTTGGGGGTAAATTAGAGAGATTTTAGTGGGTAGTTATTATTTGTTAAGAACCATCAACTAGTTTGAGGGGAGAGTATTACCGTGTATATATTGCTTCCATGGAGAGAACATGGAGGATTCTAAAAATGTGAACTAAAAATTAAGCATTGGAGAAGTTATCTGTGGAGAATTCAGAGAATTCCCCTTCAACAGTTGCTACAAAATTGTAGGTAAGTCCAATTTTTATTTCAATTTTTTTTGGTTCACTGAATGCAAAATTGGTTAGGGATATGATTTTTATTTAAGGTTAGGATTTTTGCGGTTAGTGAAAAATATATATCTGATATTATTCCCTCATTGACACCATGATATCTATCACCTCGACCAACTACTCTACACTTGCCAATAGAACATTTAAAAAAATGAAGTATAGAGTTGTTTGTTTGGTTGCTTGAATTTTTTCTTCTTCTTGTATTAGTTACTAGGTCAAAGGATAAATGTAACCCCTTGGAACAACATTTGAGATTCATTCACTTTTTATGTTACATAGGTTTACAAACCCCATAGCCTTACACCAATTCATGAACATTTTGTTTTATATCCACATCTCAAATTATGTGGTTAGGTTCTCTCTACTAAGTGGCATTTTTTTAGAGTTGAACTTGATAAATGTATCTTGCTACCATCATTTGTATGGCCTACTCCTACTTGGGATATCTCAATTGTCAATCGGTTCAACCCTCTCTCTTATAGCCTTTATTTACTAGTATTTAAGGGTTTAAATATGGACTTTCATTTCAAGTTTGAGATTGAATGGGTAGTTGATTCAAGGGATTTTGGTGAACCTCGTCTTTCTTCTCCCATCAAACATGATTCACATGTTTCCTTAAAGAGAATACTTATAAATTCGTTTCCTTCTCTACCTCTAAAAGATAAAGGAGGTAGACCTCAAAAGAGGAAGAATACTAAAGAAATTTCAAGTATATCAGTGAGTCAAATACAAAAAAGAGGAAGTATGTAACTAGGGAGGATAATCCTATCTAAAACAAAAATATGAGGAATGACATCTGATTGAAGTTAAGAAGTTGGTTTATTAGATGGAAAATTTGGGTAGAAGGGAGAGGGGGACTTTAAATGATTCATATATTGAAGACTTTTTCTTATTTTCCTCTAAGGACCCTGTTCCCACTCATGGTACAATAAATTGTTTCTAGTATGCAGTCATGATAGAGTGGGAAATAGTTGTAGTTATGATTGAGTGGTAAATTAGATCCTTCATGAAAGAAATCTCAAGATAGGAGATAATAATATAAAATATCGTGGTGTAAGAAGTGATTCTTTTATTGATATGGTGATAAATCTAATCCAATATAATAGTAGTAATCATTTTGGTTGTCATGGTATGGTGATTCAGAATTCCTTTAAAGTGATTGGGATTCCCTCTACCATACCCAAAGCAAATCATGAATTTCCTTATAGGAACCTTGGGGACCTACTTAGCCAATATAAAAACTTTTTCTCTTTTATGTGAATCCCAATTCCAAGATCATCTACTAACCCTCATTCTATGTCTTTTTTTTCAACATGGTTCCTAGTAAACTAACTTGTTTGGGATTTTGTAGCTCTTTATAATTCTTTTACTCTATGAGTTTGATTTCCTCAACTTAGCCCATTACATATTCATATTTTCCTTCATTTCTACTTCCCCCATAGCTTCATTATGAGAAAATTCTCCTTACTCCACTTACTCAAATTTTCCACCCATTATAAGAATGGGAGTAGATCTCCCTAGCTAAGTATTATGGTGAAATTTGCATTTTCTCTACCACCTTGTTACCAGACCTTCAACATGGCAGTGGATCTCCTTAGCTAAGTATGATAGTGAAATTTTCATGAGATTAGTTACTATCAACTCTTAGACCTTAAAATATATTGCCTCTAGTCTTTCCGATCTTAGGGAAAAGTTAGTACAATGTTTGTGTATTTTTAAGTCTCTAGTTATGTGATTATTCTGTAGCTCCTCGAAATGTTTTTTCTCTACAAGTTAGTGATTTTATCAGTTGTAGGGCTTGAAAGGATTGAAGGCAAGCTGAGATTTTAAATCGGATGTTCTTGGACTCATTACACTTGCAAAAAGATCATTTTGAAAAATAAAGTATATAATTGTTTGTTTGGTTTCTTGAATTAATTTTTTGCTTGTATTACGTTACTATGTCAAAATATAAATGCCACCCATTGGAACAACATTTGTGATTCATGAACTTGTTTTTGTTAGATAGACTTACAAACCCCATAGCCTTACACCAAGTCAAAAAAAAATAATTGTTAAAATATTTTGAATTGTATTCACAATAATTTTTTTTTGAAAAATGAAGTAGTCTTAATTATACCCAAGGAACTTTGTTATTCCTAAATATTGATCTAGTTAAGCTGTAAACGGTGGGATTGCATTTTTTCCCTTTTGGAGTAGGAAATTTAATTTTTATTCATAATGATTTGAAATGGGTGTCGTTGTATTCAACATAGTAATTCAATTTTCCACGAGAATTTCCCTTTACATAGATCCAAGGACTAGAGACTTGGCTCTCTTCAATTTCCCCATCCCCAATCATACATCAACTATTACATTCAGGTACTAGCATACATCAAAATTTGAACCAAAAAATAAGCCCTGACTTCGTTTACAAGGGACTGTTGACCTAAATATTAATAGTATTAGTTGTCAAGTTGGGATATATCATTGGGCTTGGCTATGAAAATAGAATTAGACCTATTTTGGGACAACTAAAGTGATATATTTTGGGGCATTTATGGTTTGAATGTTTTTACTTTCTAGTATGTGATGTGACTTGGCTCTTTATAAACAACATAGGAAATTTATAAAGGGACTACTTGTCTCCTCCTTAAAATCCTTAAGTTCCTTTTCCATCCCTAAAATAAAATCATATGTTCCCTTGCAGTAAACTTGGGGACCTCCTAAGCCAATATAAGATCATTTTCTCTCTTATGTGAATCCCAGTTCCTATATCATCTACTAACACTCTTATGTCCTTTTTTTCACCATTTTTCTTTGTAAAATAACATGTCTGGGATTTTGTAACTCCTTAGAATGATTTTCATCTACTAGTATAATTTTCTCAACTTAGGTCCTTACATATTCATGTTTTTCTTCCTTTCTACCCCCCATATCTTCATTATGTTGAAGCTCCCCTTAATCCACTTATTCAAAATTTTGACTCGTCATTATAAGAATGAGAGTAGATCTCCCCAACCAAGTATGACAGTGAGATTTGATTTTTATTTGTCACTTTGTTACCATAACTTCAATGTAGGAACAAATATCCCCAGCTAAGTATGACAGTGAATTTTGTATCTTCTGACTAGATATTAGTTACCATCAACTCTTAGACCTCAAAATATGTTTTCTCTAGTGTCTCCAATCCTAGGGAAAAGTCAATAACTACTTATACATTTCAAATTATTTAGTTTTATGATTCTTCTACAAATCCTTGAATTTTTTTTCTCTAATACTTAGTGAGTTTCTTTGTTTTAGGATTTGAAAGGATGGAAGGAAAAATGAGATTTTAAATAGGATGTTTTTGGACTCTCTGCAGTGGCAAGCAAAACATTTTGAAAAATGAAGTATATAACTATTTGTTTGGTTTCTTGAATTATTTTGTTTCTCTTATTATGTTACTCTGTCAAAGGATAAATGTCACCCCTCATAACAAAATTTACAGTGATTCATGCACTTTTTATGTTAGATAGATTTACAAACCTCATAGCATTACAACAAGTCGAGAATTTTTTTGAAAACCGAAGTAGTCCTAGTTGTTCCCAAGGATCTCTGTTATTCCTAAACATTGATCTCGTTGAGCTATAAAAAGTGGGATTGTGGTAAATTTATTCCTTTTGGAGTAGGAAATTTATTTTTTGTTTATAATGGCTTCAAACAAGTGTCCCGATATTAAACATAGTAATTAAGTTTCCATGAGAATTTCCATCTAAAAAAAGTTTGGGTATGGATCTAGATATTCCTTTGATGTTGATAATTATGAAATGGGTTCTTCAACTAGATTTTCTCATACATTTGATTTTAGATATTGATGATTTGTTTTATCTATATCATATACTCATACTATTTATACCTATGCATCCATATCTAAAACTTAAATTGTTGTTGGTCTATCAACTTAAATTGGTGCTATTCCCATGGGGTGTACTGATGGTGAGAATACTACAATTGATGTTTCTATGTTTTTCTCTATGCCATGGAAACCTTATGTGACCTTTAAGTAATATCGATGCTCTTGTAACTGGACCTAGAACTCATAGCTCTGGGGCTATATTTGTGTTTGTAACCATGAAAAGGAGTAAAATGGGGCTTGAAGGCATTTGAGGTCTTGTATACTAACTAAGTGTGTCAAATAAAATCATAGATCAATTTCATCGTGAATGGTTTTACATTATATGGAAGGAGAAGAATGTTTGACAACATATGTATTCAAACATAGGACAAACACCTTCAATAACCACTCACACAACCAAATCAAATATCAACACACTGATGCTTTTACATGGTAAAAGCCCTGTGGGAAAACATGCACAAACCTATCCAACGTGGCAACTTGAGGAAATTTATTAATGAAAACAAAAAAAGTATTACAGAGAGTTTCTCACAAATGATCATCAAAAAATGACCCTCCATGCTCTTTAGATAGAGATCATGGACCAATTGGGTGATAAGCCATGGATCAAGGTACTTTTTAAGATCAAGGAGAATATGATCTGTCATATCACTCTATGTTAGTAACATATCGTGACCATCAGATTACAAATGCATACTAATGAATACTAAAGAGACACAGTTTAACCTAACGAGACATTAGACCAAGTTGATCTTAACTAGCTCCTAAGTGTCTAAATATCCTAACATCCCACCTTAAGAACAACTTGGGATAGGATTGAAGGATTTACAAAGGAGGCACAATAGGAGAAGGAAGGAGGCATTAGAGCCTAACCCCCCTTAATGACAACTTCATGAACTCCTAACATAGGTCAATGTTTAGAAAACTGCACCTCTATAAGAGACTTTGTGAAAATGTCTACAACTTGATCTTCTGTAGGGAAAAAGAGAACATCAATAACTCGATCATGAACGATCTTTCTGATTAAGTACATGTGTATCTCGATGTGTTTGTTGTGTTGATGTTGAACTGGATATTTGGCAAGCTTGATGGCACTCTGATTATCGCATCAGAGGGTGGTCAGATATTGTTGTTGGAATCCAAACTTTGAAAGGATCTGTCAAAGACACAAGGCTTCCTAACTTGCATTAACCATTGATCAATACTCTGTTTCTGCTAAAGAAAGAGAAATACTCAATTGTTTCTTACAAGCCCAAGTGATAGGTCTAGAACCAAGGTTGAAAACATAACCTGCAGTAGACTTTTGATCATTAGGGCCACTGGCCGAATCTGAATCAATGAAACCAACCAACAAAGGAGTCCCCCTGAATTGTACCCTAGACATATTGAAGTATCCTTTTAATGACTTTCTAATGGATTTCATGGGGTGTTTTCAGATATCAGGAAAAAATACCAACAACAAAAAAAATATTAGGTTAGGTATGAGTAAAATATAAGAGGCTACCAACTAACTGATGGTACAAAGTGGCATTGACTTCAGGAGTAGTACAAGTGGCATCAAGGTTGACTCCAGACTAGATGGGAGAAGGGTCTGGATTAGAATCATCCATGTGAAAGTGGAGAAGAAAGTCATAAGCATAATTATACTAGGAAAGAAAGGTTCCTTCTTGGGTTTGCAATACCTTGAGGCCAAGGAAATAATGCAAATAACCTAAGTATGTCATTTCAAATTTATTTTTAAGGTTGGATTTCACATGGGTTAAATGTTTAGGGTCACTGCTAGTGAGAATAAGGTCATCAACATAAATAACAAGTATTATGAGACGACTTCCTACTTTCTTGGTATAGACATTAGGGTCAGAATGACATCCAGAAAAGTTGGTGTCAAGAAGAAAGATGCCTATTTTGGCATACCAAGCTTGAGGACCTTGTTTAAGACCATAAATAGATTTATTAAGGAGACAAACAAGGTTGGAGTCATTATAGAGATATCCAGGGGGTTGTTCCATGTAGATTTATTCTTGAAAATACCCATGCAAGAAGGAGGATTTAACATCCATTTGATGGACCTCCCATTTATGTGAGGCAACAAGGGCTAGGAAAAGGCATATGTAATTCATTTCGGCTACGTGGGAAAATGTTTCATTGTAGTCTATACCTTCAACTTGGGAGAACCCTTTTGCAACTAACTGGGCCATGTGTCTTTCAACACTTCCATCTAATGCATACTTAGTTTTGTGAACCCATTTACGTCTAACAAGTTTTCTTCCTTTCATAAGAGGTACAAGATCCCAAGTATCCTTTTCCATTAAAGATAGATACTCTTCATTCATTCTTGTGTCCCAATCTAGATGACTTGAAGCTTCTTTAAATGTGTCTAGATCATGAGTCTTTGAAACTTGATCCAAAATAGAAGAGGATCAATGGAATTGTGAATGTGTTAAAATATGATATGAAGGATCACCAATTGCTTCTCATGTTGAACATACCCATCTAGGAAGTGATGGTGTTGGTGCAAGTTCATGTTCAATGGACTCATTTGGAGGAGGGTGAGTATGCGGAGATGGATTTTCATCCTCATTGTCATCACATGCAGAAGAAGAAACCAGAATAAGAATAGAATATGGCACGAATGTTGAAGATGGATCGCAAGTCAAAGCTGGCACAAACACCGAATTAGGCTCACAGGCTAAGATATTTTCATGAAATTTAACATCTCTTCTAATAATAATATCATTGGAATGAGGTTGAATAAGTTTGTAACCTTTTACATCTTCAGAACGTCCAACACAAATACACTTCTCACTTTTAGGCTATAAAACTTTTATTTTCTCATCAGGAATGTGAACCCATGCTACACTACCAAATATATGGAAGTGGATTACATCTAGCTTAATGTCACTCCATGCTTCTTCCAATGTTATATTTTTTAGAGCCTTTGTTGGAGTGTGATTTACTATGTAATTTGCACAATTGATGGCTTCCACCCAATAACTAAGACTTAATCCCTTAGATTGGATCATATAATTAACCATTTCTTTTAATGTGTGATTCTTTCTCTCGACAACACCATTTTGTTGTGGTGCATATGGAAAAGTGTTTTGCGTTTGAATGCTCCGTGTAGTGCAGTAACTTGTAAATTTATTGTTCACATATTTGCCTCCTTTATTTGTTCTTAACCTTTGAAGTTGATGTCCATATTCTCTTTCTACAAGGGCCTTGTAGGAAAAACACTTGTCAAAAACTTTTCTCTTAAGTTTTAAAAAGTAAACCCAAGTGCATATGGAGAAGTCATCAATGAAAGTTGAGAAATACTTGCACCGAGAGAAACAAGGAGAAGAAAGAGGACCACATAAATCACTATGAAAAAGCTATAAAAGGGCTAAGGCATGGAAAGAGGCCCGTTTGTCAAAATTGTCTCGATGATGTTTTTTGAGATCACAACCGACACAAACCCCATCTCTGCAAGAAACAAGAGGAATACTAGTCACCAAACTGCTCATGCCAAAGTTTTCTCAAGTCATTGCTATGAGCAACAAAAACTAATGTAAAAGATGATGAACCAAAGTTGTCAAACTTGTAAAACCTATTAATATCATCAACAATTCCAATTGCTAGGATATGCTTAGGATCTTTTAAATGCTTGATTACAACTTGATGAGGTGAAAAATCTATGGTTTTACCTTCACCTAAATTAGTGATATGATACACTGATAGAAGGTTGCAGGAAATACTTGGAACACATAATACATAATTGAAATATATACCTAAATTATTCTAGACCTTACAACACCAAGAGATCTATCATCACCAAAATATTTTTTTGGTGTTACATTCATTTAGAGAAAAAAATATGGCTTTATTCTTAGCCATATGATACTATGCTCCATAATCAATAAGCCACTCATAAAAAGAAGAGGTAGAAGTTGCATTGAAGGAGAAACCAGAAGTAGAAAGTGCATGTTTAGAAGAAGAATAATAATAATCAATATTGATGTTATGCTTCTTCATCGCTGCTTCTAAGTCTTCTGTCTTTTTAAAACTTTAGACTCCACATGGCCATCTTTCCCACAAAAGTTGCAATGTCTGTCAGTCTTCTTACTTTTTGATTTTGGTCCTTGGTCACCATTAGGAGCAGAAGTTGGCGGAGAGGGTTTGGGACCCTTTTTTTTATTTTTGTTGTGGCAAGGATGTTGTCTCTTGGTATTCTTGGATTCATCTTTCTACTGGGCCACTAAGGATTTGTTGGATGTACCTATAGTGCTGATCAAACCGAGTTGCACAAACTTATCTTGTTGTCTAATTAAAGAATCATAAAAAGAGTCAAGAGTGGGTTCTTTATAAGAAGACATTGGAGCTTCTCTGGTGGCACAAAAGGTAGATACGAAGATAGAATTTGCACTACCAATCTTAAAAAGAATAATATAGATGCATCAATATTCTTTCAGATCTATTTTGCAGTTTATACATAAAAGTATAAGTGTTTTGATCTTAGATAAATAATTTTCAATGCAAATAAAATCATTGGGACATTGTTAGGATATTTAGACACTTAGTAGTTAGTTAAGATCAACTTGGTCTAATGTGTCGTTAGGTAAAAGTGTGTTTCTTAGTGTGTTTCTTTAGTATTTAGTAGTATGCATTTGTAGTTAGGAAATCTGACTGTCACGATATGTTCTTGACATAGAGTGATCTGATGGTTCATATTCTCCTCGATCTTAATGACTACATTGATCCATGGCTTAACAACTGATTGGTCCATGATCTCTATTTAAAGAGTAGGGGGGGTCATTTTTCAATGATCGATTGTGAGAAAATCTCTTGTAAATCTCTCTGTAATCTTTGCATTAATAAATTGCTCCAAGTGGCTACATTGGCTGGGGCCATGGATGTTTCCCCATAGGGTTTTACCATGTCAAAATATTAGTGTGTTGATATTTGATCTAGTTGTGTGAGTGGCTACTGAAGGTTTTCTTTCTCTATTGGAATACACGTGTTTTCAAACATGGTATCAAAGTGCATATGAAGACTTGCTCTTGTTGAACATCGAGATCGTCAAGCCGTGTTACCTTATCTTTGGTTTCTGCCATTTTCGTACATTTTTGGGCCGAGAGGACTATTCCATTGCGTCTCAAGTGCTCGTTTCAGTCATGAACACTTTTTTTTTTCACTCAAAAAGGTTTATGTTTTCCCAAGATACGACCATTTCAGTCAGATCCGGAGTTATAAAGCCCGAATACGCCCTTTTAAATTTTTGCAGAGTTATTATTTCGATTTTATTTTGGTTTTTTGTTTTTTATTTCCAAGTTTTTAATATTTTGGATTTGTGTATTCTCTTTGACCTGCACCTTGTGCAATATTAGCAAATCAAAAAAAGATCAGAAAATTTTCATTTTCTAGGTAAGCTAACCAAGATCCAACCCTTGTTGTCGTCGAGACACAAAAACAAATTCTTGTGTGAAAAGAGTTTTTATCAGCATGCTCTCCAAGGCCATCTTCAACAACAACAAGAAGAACAAGAACAAGTCCAATCCTCCTTCTAAAAAATACAATATATTTTGCACTAGCTCACTTGGTTAAAAGTTGTTTTATTAAGTAAGAGGTATTGAGTTCAAGTCTTTTTCTGTTACCTTTTTTTACAAAAGTTCATGCATCCATTGGAAAGTATATTTCACTTCAATTATAAAAGTGAATCACTATAAGCAGCTTTAATATTTTATTTTAAAGTTATTTATTTTGCATGTAACTTTCTTTTATAAAGTAACTTCATTGAAATACCTGCTTATTATATAAAAGTGGGTCACTTCATAAGAAACTTATTTGTAAAAGTGAGGTTATTGGGAGGGTTATCACCATGTGGACCAACTTCTACTTGCCACGTGGCTCTTTGGTTACCATTTATGTCTTTTTCAAAAGGGCATAACTTTCACATTCGAAGTCCGTTTTTAGTGCCATTTTTTTTAAACAACCTAATTTTTTGATATCTTTCCATCCAGACCATCAGTTTTGGTTTTTAGATTCATGTTATCTATATATTTAATATGGCTTCTTCCAGTGATATTTTGCTTACCAACACCAACTATTTCCAATAGAAATCCCATATGAAGGATTTATTAAGAAGTAAAAGATTGTATTAGATTACCATGGGGAAAGAACTAGAACCTACTAATGATGAAAATAAAATCAAATGAGAAAATAGGAATGATGAAGCATGTGGACATATTGGAATGTCCATCTCTCTTGATTTAAGGTTTCACCTTCAAGGAAATGATGACCTTGATGAATCTTGGGAAAAGATTGAATCTGTGTTTGGTAAACACAATATTATTCGATCCCACCAGATAGAAAATCAGATAATGACTTTAGGTCCAAATTATTTTTCTTGCATTGAAGACTATTTATATAAGTTCAAAACACGTAGAATTTTATGTGAAGAATGCAACATAAAGATGGAAGAAGAGTGTTGAATATATATTATTCTTACCAAGCTTGGTAGTTCATATTTAGTGTTTGTATCTACCTTCTATTCCACTAGAGAAGCTCTAGGGACTCCTTATAAAAATCCCTCTCTTGAGTCCTTTTGTGATGCTTTAATAAGAGAAGAAGATAAGCTTGTGCAACTTGGAGTGGTAAACACTACATGTACCTCTAACAAAGCCTTAGTGGCCCAACATAATTATAAATCCAAAAATTCCAAGAAGCAACATCCTCACCACAACAAGAAGTAAAACAAGGGTCCCAAACTCACTTAGCCAACTTCCGCTCCTAATGGTGACAAAGGAGAAAAATCTAAAAATAAGAAGACTGATAGACATTGCAACGTTTGTGGGAAAGATGGTCATGATGACTCCAAATGTTTCAAGAAGATGACAACTTTAGAAGAAACGGTGAAGAAGCACAACATTAGTATTGATTCCACTACTTCTTCTTCTTCTCATGGACACAAACTTTATGCTTCTTGTTTATCCTTTAATGCAACTTATACTTCTTCTTTTGATGAGTGGATTATTGATTTTGGAGCATATTATCATATGGCTAAGGATAAAACCATATTTTCTTCTCTAAATGAATGTAACACCAAAAAATTATTTGTTGGTGATGATAGATCTATTAGTGTTGTAGGATATTGAACAATTCATGTAGATAATGGTCATTTCAATGATGTATTATGTGTTCTAAGTCTTTTCTGTAACCTTCTACTAGTATATCAAATCACTCATTCATGTGAATCTAAAAATGTAGAGTTTTTACCTCACCAAGTTGTAATCAAGGATCTAAACATCCTCAACATGTTCTTGCAATTGGAATTGCTGTTGATATAACCAGGTTGTACAAGTTTGACAACTTTGGGTCATCATATTTTCCATCAATTTTTTTACTCATAACATTGACTTCAACAAACTTTGGCATGAGCAGTTTTGTCATCTAAACTATCGTTCATTGCAGAAACCATGTAATCAACAAATGATGACTTGTTTTCCTCTAGTTTCATGCAGAGATAGTGTTTGTGCTGGTTGTTTTCTCGACAAACATCATTGCAACAGTTTTGACAAATGTGCCTCTTGGCATGCCTCGACCCCTTTGTATATTTTTCATAGTGACATGTGTGGTCAACCTTCTTCTCCTTCTTTTTTTGGGTGCAAGTATTTCTTAACTTTCATTGATGACTTTTCTAGATGCACTTGGGTTTACTTCTTAAAAATTAAGAGCAATTTTTTTGACAAGTTCTTGGCCTACAAGGCCTTTGTAGAAAAGCAATTTGCACATCAACTTCAAATACCAAAAACATATAATGGAGGAAAATATGTGAAAAATCATTTTACAAGTTACTACACTACACAGGGCATCCAAATACAACACATTGTTCCATATACACCACAACAAAATGGTTTTGCCGAAAGAAAGAACCACACTTTAAAAGAAATAGCTAATTGTATGATAAAATCTAAGGGATTAAGTCTAAAGTATTGGGTGGAATCCATTAACTGTTGAAATATAGCATCGGAAGAAGCATGAAATAAAATTAAGCCAGATGTAAGTCACTTTTGTGTATTTGGCAGTGTAGCATGGGATCAGATTCCCAATGAGAAAAGGAAAGCATTGCAGCCTAAAAGTGAGAAGTGTATATTTGTTGGTTATTCGAAATATGTCAAAGGTTACCAAATTCTTCAACTACAAAGGTTACATTGTAATGAAATTATTATTAGAAGAGATGTTAAATTTGATGAAAATCTCTTGGCCTACAAGCCCAATTCGACAATTTGCCTTCTTCTATATCTATTTTGGTTTCTCCGACACTAGTAAGGGAAGGTACAGGGAAATATGAAGGGAAGGTTAGCATAGAACTATCAAGTATGTCTCCTCAAAAAGGTAAGTAGGATCAAGGAGAGAGAACACCTTAGCAGCCTATGTCTAATGATCAATAACACTTTCATGGGAACTAAATACAACTTCTTCAAACTAAAGAAACTTCCTGTAAGCGAGATAAGTGCCATATAAAGTAAAGAGAGGGACACTAGAGCTTGGAGGTAGGTATTTATAAATAATATTTCTCAAGGGGAAGTCTCATGGGGGATTATATGGAGCTACGGGAGCCCCCTCGAGGAGAGTTCAGTGGGTCTCTTTCATTGTGGCCTAATTACTAAATCTATGCAGTGACTATGGTTGTTTCGACGAGTGTGTTCGTGGATAGGGCTTAGGGTGTTATATGAACTAGGGATGGGAGCATGCTTTATAGAAAGGGGAGAAAGTGTATAAGGAAGAAAGCTAGGAAGTTGAGATGCAGTTGGGTCATTGCGGGTGGAGGTCACTTCTTCAGATGATTACAGTGAAGATGAAAATCCACCTATGCCTGCTCACCTTCCTCCAGATGAGTCCATTGATCTTGAACCAACACCAACACCTCCAATTCCTAGATGAGTCCATTCAACACAAGAAGCAGTTGGTGATCTTTTCGATGATCCCTCAGATTAGTTTCAGGCACGTTCATAGTTCCAGTGAGCCTCTTCTATTTTGGCTCAAGTTTCAGAGACTCATGACCTAGAGACATTTACAAAATCTTCAGATCATCTAGATTGGGATACAACAATGAATGACGAGTATCATTCTTTAATGGAAAATGATACTTGGGATCTTGTACCTCTTCTAAAAGGAAGAAAACTTGTCAAATGTAAGTGGGTCTATAGAACTAAGTATGCATATGATGGAAGTATTGAAAGACATAAGGCTCAGTTAGTTGCCAAAGGATTTCCCAAGTTGAAGGAGTTGACTATAATGAAACCTTTTCCCCTGTAGCCAAAATGAATTCCATTCGCCTTGTTCTTTCCCTTGTTTCCTCACATAAATGGGAGGTCCATCGGATGGATGTCAAATCTTCTTTCTTGCATAGAGATTTGCAAGAATAAATATACATGGAAAAACCTCCTGGCTATGCCCGTAATGACTCTAGCCTTGTTTTTCGCCTTAAGAAATCTCTTTATGGTCTTAAGAAATCTCCCCGAGCTTGGTATGCCAAAATGAACAAATTTCTTCTTGAAACCAACTTTTCTAGATGCCATTCTAATCCAAATGTCTATACCAAGAAAGTAGGAATCCATCTCATAATCCTTTTCCTTTATGTTGATGACCTTATCCTTATTGGTAGTGAATCAAAACTTTTAAACCATGTGAAAACTAGCCTTAAGAAGAAATTTGAAATGACAAACTTAGGCTTTTTTCACTATTTCCTTGGCCTCCAAGTTTTTCAAACCAATGAAGGAGGCTTTCTTTCTTAGTCTAAGTATGCTTCTGACATTGTT
>ML789292.1:190141-214104 GCA_009831015.1 Picea engelmannii
CAAATTTTCGAAGGAAGGGCTTGAAAATGGAATTCATCAACCCTTGGAATGTGGAAGGTGCATTTGTAAGGCCAAAAGGCATGACCAAAAATTCATAATGGCCTTCATGAGTTCATAATGTTGTTTTTGGGATATCTTCTTCCGTCATTCTGATATGATGATACCCTGAACGAAGATCCAATTTTGTAAATATCCTCCAGAGTTAAAGGTCTGAAACATTACAGAAACGTTTTTATAGAGAAAATTCTGCAATGACTCATTTCAGGATGATTCTAGAACCCTATCTTGTACAGGCTGTATCTCTGAAAGTATAATGCCTCAGGAGATGAATTTCGAAACCAATATACCTTGATCCATCAAATAAATATCCTCCAAACTTTTCCTTCTGAAACGTTTTAGGAAAAAAGTTATAGCGAAAATTCCAAGGTGTCTTAGATGTAGCAGTGAAACCTCAAGACCTTGAGCTCTGATACCATATGTTAAGAACCAAATATCAATATAGCATAGAAAAACCTCAGAAAAAGTACTCAACGCCTTGGAAAAAGAGATAATTTTGGATAATAAGCCTCTTCGAGTGGGAAACCTCCTTTTACCCCACTTAAATGTTCAAGTACAAGATGATTCAAAATGAAAATGTCTCCTTGGTATATATAGGAGACTAGGAGGTATAATTACAACTAATCGCCTAAAGCCGACATAAATAAAATAACATTACTAATATAATATGCCCCAATTAAGGGGTAATGAGCCAATATTAGGGCTTAACATTGGACTAAAGAAGTATTTTAAAGTCCATGACTTCTCAGAAAACTTGAAGGCCTGAGTAGCCACTTTCAAATTGAATGGAAAGGCTTCCATTTGGTGGGAAGACCTTAAGAATGTAAAAAGGGATTCATGAAGAGGACCTATCTTGGGAACGGTTTGATAAATGCTTCAGAAAGAAGTATCTGTCAGAAAAGTATTTCGACGAAAAGACTAAAGAATTTTATGAACTCAAATTGGGGCAACACACCCTAGAGGAATATGTCAGTAGATTCCTCGAATTGCTGAGGTACGTACCCTACATAAAAGAAGAGAAGGAAAAGGTGCAACGATTCATTAGTGGACTACCTAAGCACTATCAGAACAGGATTGAGTTTGATGAGCCAAAGACCCTAGAAGACACTATCTGAAAGGCGAGATATTGTTACGAACAGTTGGGGCATCGGACAGAACCTCACGAAAACTGGAAGCAGAAGAATAGTTCGGGATTCTAGAAAAAGGGGTTTAAATCCCCAAGATTTAAAAACTATAACGACTCAAGGATGATCTTCCCAACCCGAAGTGTACACCAGCAAAATTTCCCCTCCCAGAGCGGAAATAAACCTTCTGGATCTACCCTAGGAAATATTGATAACCCAAAGAGAGAACCCTTGAAATGTTAGGGTTGTGGAGAAGAACATCTACTGAGGGACTGCCCGCACCAACTACATAACAGTCGGAGAATTTACAACGTTCAAGAAGCTACCACCATCACTGACGTGGCCAGGAGTGTGCCACAAATATATGCAGCCTTGGATAATAAACAAGCTGACCACCAAGCTTCAATGGTGGAGATGGAAGGTATGATCACCAACCATCTAGTGTCTATTCTAATTGACCCTGGTTCAAGTTTGAGTTATATATCTCCTAAGGCTGTTGATAAGTGTAAATTACAGCCACATAAACATGCCAAGCCATGGTTGGTATAGTTGGCCACTGGCACCAAAAGAAAGGTAGCGTAGGTCATACCTGCTTGCCAATTCAGTATGGGTGAATTCCCCACCCAAGCAACCCTTAATATACTACCCCTAGGATCATATGACCTGTTGATTGGAATGGACTGGCTAGCCACATATAAAGCCAGACTAGACTGTTACCATAAAGCTTTAGAATGTGTAGGTGAAGAAGGAAGAAGGATAACCCTTTGAGGGATCCAAAAACCTGTCTCGGTGAGACGAATATCAACCCTTCAAATGAGAAAGTATTGTAGAAAGGGATGTCTACTTTATGCAATACAGGTGTTGGAATCAGTTGAAGATGAAAAACCAAGCCTCAAAGACCACCCCACACTAAGATAATATAGGGATGTATTTCCGGAAGAGGTACAAGGTCTACCTTTGAGAAGGGACATTGACTTCTTAATAGAACTTGCACCAGGAGCGGTGCTAGTGTCTAGGACATCCTACAGGATGAGCACACCGGAGCTAGTTGAGCTTAAATTACAACTAAAAGAAATGATGGACAAAGGCTCTATCCGGCCCAACGTGTCTCCATGGGGAGCACTAGTTCTGTTTGTAAAGAAGAAAGATGGTACCCTACGACTATGCATAGATTATAGACAACTAAACGAGGTAACCATAAAGAACACGTATCCCTTACCCAGGATCGATGATCTGTTCGATCAATTGGGAGGTGCTTCCATCTTCTCAAAGATTGACTTGAGATTTGGATACCATCAAGTACGAATCAAGGGTGAAGACATCCACAAAACTACCTTCAGGACGAGATATGGTCACTATGAGTTTGTGGTAGTACCATTTGGATTAACCAATGCCCCTACCACTTTTATGTGCTTGATGAACGATGTGCTCAGCAAATTCTTAAACAAATTTGTACTGGTTTTTATTGACGATATATTAATTTACTCCAAGAATACAGAGGAACATGAGGAACATCTTAGACTTGTGCTTAAAGTGTTAAGAGAACATCAACTCTATGCCAAATTTAGCAATTGCGATTTTTTCCAGAAGCAAATACATTATTTGGTCCATGTCATATATGAAGAAGGAGTAGCAGTCGACCCTGACAATATCGGGTCTATCATGGAATGGCCTACCCCAAAGGACGTTTCAGATATCAGATCCTTTATGGGCTTAGAAGGATACTATAAGAGATTTATAAAAGGATTCTCCAAGATTGGTTGTCCAATCACTACCCTCCAGAAGAAGGGAGCTAAATTCACGTGGTCACAAGAATGTGAAGAAAGATTTCAATCCCAAAAAAATTTACTGACCCACGCACCCATGTTGAAGATCACCGATCCTGAAGCTGACTTCCTCATGTGCATAGATGCCTGCAAGGAAGGGATCGGAGGAGTCCTTAGGCAAGGAGGAAGTGTAGTCTGCTATGAATCTCGAAAATTGAATGAGCATGAAGTCAACTATGTGACCCATGATCTAGAACTGGCCACCATAGTGCACGCCTTAAAAATGTGGAGGCATTACCTCCTGGGAAGAAAATTTGTACTTATGACAAACCATTATGGATTGCGATATCTATTTGACCAACCAAAACTCAATGCTAGACAAGCTAGGTGGATGGCCCTTCTTAGTGAGTTTGATTTCAAAATCAAACATATCAAGGGAAAGGAAAATAAGGTGGCCGATTCCCTTAGCAGAAGTATGAAAACAATTCATCTAGCAGCGGTGAGCACCTGCGAGACGAATGTCAAGGAAAGAGTCGGGAATGCACAAGAGATAGACACATTCTCCAGACCGTGACCTCGTACCTGGAGCAAGAACCCACAGGAATAAAGTATGAAGGCTACCAAATGATAGATGGAGGTCCGCTAACTTACAAAAACAGATTGTGTATTCTAGAATGTGATGAGTTGAAGAGGTTCATAATGGATGAACTACATAAAATGCCATATACTGGTCATCCTGGATGCCAGAAGATGATCACAGCCACCAGGAAACAATTCTATTGGTCTGGATTGAAGAAAGACATAGATGAGTACTTATCCAAATGCATCGAATGCCAATAGGTTAAAGAAGAACACCGACAACCAGCAGGATTATTACAACCTCTACCAATCCCATAATGGAAGTGGGAAACCATTTCCATGGACTTCATCACCGGATTACCAACATCGACCAAACAGAATGACGCCATCATGTTAGTGGTGGATAAATTGACCAAGTTTGCCCATTTTATGCCCGTCAAATCGACTTGCAAGGCAATAGATATCACCAACATATTCATGAAGGAGATATTCAGACTACATGGTATGCCTAAAGAGATCATGTCTGACAGAGACATGAAATTTACTTCCAACTTTTGGAAATCCTTGATGGCTGGTCTAGAGACCAAATTACTGTTTAGCACCGCCTATCATCCTCAAACCGATGGGCAGACAGAAAGAGTGAACCAAATATTGGAAGACATGCTAAGAATGCATGTAATACATCAACCGAAGAAGTGGGAATATTTCCTATCACTGGTGGAATTCGCCTACAACAATGGCTACCAAGAATCCCTGAAGATGAGCCCTTTCAAAGTCCTCTATGGTAGATCGTGCAATACTCTAGTTAGTTGGAGTAATCCCGTGAATAGAGTTACTATTGGACCTGACATGTTGAAATAAATGGAACAACAAGTGACTCAGATAAAAGAAAATCTAAAGGTCGCTCAGAACAGATAGAAAAGTTACGCCGACCGAAAGAGAACTCCGAGAGAATTCAAGACGGGAGACCACTATATCTCAAAGTTAGGCCCAGGAAGAGTTCCCTGAGGATGGGAGCTTGTGCCAAGTTGGCACCTCGGTATTGTGGACCCTTTGAAGTTCTAGATAGAGTGGGACTTGTAGCCTATAGGCTAGCACTTCCTGCCACAGTAAAAGCACATAATGTTTTCCATGTTTCATTATTGAAGAAATATGTACATGATTCTAATCATATAATTGACTGGTCTGTGATCCAGGTGGAACCGGAGGGAGAATTATTGCCAGAACCTCAATGGATATTGGACAGAAAGGAAACCCCATTCAGGAACTGAACCATTCCACAGGTCAAGATGCAGTGGAAACATTTTGGCCCAGATGAGGCTACGTGGGAAATGGAAGATGCCATGAAACATGCATATCCGATTTTGTTTACTTCTGTACATACACGTCCTATTGATAGATAGAACATCGAGGACGATGTTCCTTTAAGGGGGAGGGAATTGTAACACCCTGTTTCCCCCAGTCTGTAAAAATAACTATGTTGGCCAAGAACTATGGCAAACTCAAAGATGTGAATGTTTGATTTGATGGGTATTTACATAAAAGGTCGATTAATGTAAATTATATAATGAATATGTGTTGCATGACTACTGAGGGGGGGGGGATGTGCTAAAAGAGACCATGATGGATAATGAGAGGTGGTGGAAGGGACCTGGAATGGTTGCGTTAACTTCCACCAAGCCAGTACCGTACTGGTTTATACTTGCTCACAAACCAAAGCAGCTCTCTATCCTGGAATGGATTTCTCATCAGATTGGTAGGTGGGGAGGCTCCTCAAGAGTTAATGAGGGGATGGGGGTGAACCTCCCATCTATAACAGCCTTCAGACCTGACCACAGATGACGTAATTCATGCCACACACAACCTTGCAGACTAAAATTGGCAAGAGAGGAAATGTGGTAGGAGGAGAGAGCAGTGCACGTGACGGGGATCGCGAAAGAGATTGGAGAAACCCCGGAAACGCAGGGAGTTTTGAATACCAGGAGAAGGAGAGTAACCTTTGTCCTGGATTATTTTCCTGCATCAGGAGAACGAGAGTAACCTTCGTCATTGATTTCTATTGAGCTGGAAGTAGGAGATTGAACCTCAAAGCATTATGGTCTAGCTCGGGGGTGGCTAGTGGTAAATATGTTTGGAGTCACTGAGCCTATGGTTGGGTGGAAACAAGCACCCCTCTCAACAGTTGCATCACGCTTCGTAGATCTAATAAGTGTTTTATACCTTTTATTTCAAATTGAATATCATGAATGCATGCTTATGTTTATATGCCCATAATAATTTCTGTGTAGAATGATTGCCTGGTGTTTTAAACTGGAAATAATGGATGCATGTATATGCTTATATGTCATCGTTGGTTTCTATACAAATGGTTAAGTCTAGGGCCAGAAGGGTAGCTCTCTAAGGTCTCAGAGTTGTGGGAATTTGAAGCCCCGAGAAGTTGAAATTCGTGACTCAAGCTCAGAAGAGATAGCAAGCCCAATTATAGAAAGAGAGAATACCCTATCATTTGGTAGACAAATGGTTGGAATCCTTTCGGGAATACCCTAGATCTGTCGAGACCGATGGATCTAGAGAAGGAGCATAGGTGTTAACACCTCGACCCTTTCAGCCTTCGCATGTAGCGATGGGATCTCGGACCGTAGATCCAAGGATCTGACGGAGCCCTATTGACAGTCGATTTTAGCCTTTGTATAGGCAGGAGAGTAGCAATTCACGGACTCGCGACTTGGAGTGGTCAAGGGTAGGGCTGCATGAACTCACGATTCGCGAGATCACGACGTGATCGTGACCATTGGATCTAAGGCACGGGAGAACCATTGGATTAGAACTTTCGTGGTTATCGCCTATCGGGGGTTCGGGAGTTTAGGGAGTTTCTTTTCGATTGTAGAAGTTGCAAAGTGGCAAGCGCCGAGGGCTCATGCAAACACGTCACCCATCCGTAAGTGGGGACCACGTGGTTGACAGGTGGCGTAACAACAAGCGCCCAGAGAAAGGTGGGAACGGGTGACAGGTGATGGAAAGATGTCGGCCGGGAAGGAGTCAACCCATTGTTAACTTTTCGTATCTCAGGAACTCGTGAAGGAAGAGCATGAGGGCTCAACACTCCAACTCGTGAAGTTGCGAGATGCGAGTAGCACTAGTATCTAGCCTAGGAGGCGGGTGACCAGTGGTGGACACGTGTCACACTGGGAGACAGTCAACCCACTGTTGACTTATCATGGCTCGGGGTTTCGCAGAATGAAGAAGCTGCACCTTGATCGCTAAGGCCGTGAAACGTCAAGAGCCAAGGTCTCGTGCAGTGGGCGGTGGTGAAACAGCTCATGAGCAGAGTATAGCGAGGTTGAAAAGTGGCGTGTGCAAGTCGCTTTGGCAGAATCCATGCAACATTGAGCTCTCGCGTCTCGGGGATTCGTGAAGGAGGAGCACGAGAGCTCAACACCTCAACTGGCGAGGTTGCGAGTGGAGCTAGTGTTTGTTCTAACATACGATTAGATGTAGCAGGCGCTAGTGAGGAGAGAGCCATACTCGTATGTATCTCAGGTATCGGTGTTTGGAGAAAGGGGGGTCGAGAGTCTAGATTCCCGACTCGCGAGTTGCGAAAGGCGCTTGCGCTAAGGCCAACTTGTGGTCGTTTGGAGGAGGATAAAGGAAGAGAGGGTCTGCGCTAGGCCCCATAGAAGTCTCGAGGATTCTATTCCTTGAAGAAAAAGATGAAAAATCTAAATTTCTATAGTGGGTGTGTGACAAATGCCAATACCAACATCGCATACCCTCTTTGACATTAGTTTGAACTTCATAACATTATGTCCAATATTGAGCATATTGATCTCCTTTGACATCAATGCCACTTCATAACACAATGTGACCATATTGACTTTCTTGACATCAATGCCAACACCATATTACTATGTCCAACATTTACATCATTCATTGCAACTCGATCCTATCCCATATTTTTCCTAGGTTAATGCCATCTATGACTGAAAATGTATATTAATGTTTTTTCAAATATGATTATATTTGATCCAAATTTGACTAGCATTACTTAATATTATATTGGGTGGTTGAGTGGTGTACATTAATTCATCTTCAATCAACATCATACATGCATCTAATTATAATTCAACACCACTAAATTGATTATATGTGTTGATACCCTCAACTAGATGACGTTTGATGTGGGACATTAAGGGATTGTGCTACATTAATGATTTACCCTATGGCATCTGAATTCAAAAACATTACCTATGACCTACAAGGAGAAAACACATAAACATTAATTATGACTTCAAATTTCATACCATAATAGTTAACATGATATTATAAAAAAAATAAAAGTTAATAGTATAATATAATTATAATTTATTAAAGTTAGTATATGCAATATTCAATATATATATAAAAACATAGTATAATATATAATTATATGTTATAGTTAATATATATGTAATAGTTATATTATGATATGGTTATATACTAATACATACAAAAAAAAATCAAATATACAAAAAATACACAAAACAAAACACAATGAAAATTTTCAATTGCATTTGAAGCTACATACCCATGAAACCATGAACTCACCATGAAACCTTGAACATATGATAGTGTGGAAGGAGGTTTGATTTTGGTGCAAATTAAGAAGGCTTTGATAGGAAGGGGCCAGCCTGAGAGGCAAGTAAGAGTTCCAATTACGGACGTAGAGGTCTAATTTTGGAAAAGGAGAGGCGTTTGGGGGTCAATTAGAGAGATTTTAGTGGGTAGTTATTATTTGTTAAGAACCATTAGCTAGTTTGAGGGGAGATTAATACCCTGTATATATTGCTTCCATGGAGAGAACATGGAGGATTCTAAAAATGTGAACTAACAATTAAGCATTGGAGAAGTTATCTGTGGAGAATTCAGAGAATTCCCCTTCAACAGTTGCTACAAAATTGCAGGTAAGTGCAATTTTTATTTCAATTTTTTTTGGTTCACTGAATGCAAAGTTGGTTAGGGATATGATTTTTATTTGAGGTTAGGATTTTTGGGGTTAGTGAAAAATATATATCTGATATTATTCCCTCATTGACCCCATGATATCTATCACCTAGACCAACTACTCTACACTTGCCAATAGAACATTTAAAAAAATGAAGTATAGAGTTGTTTGTTTGGTTGCTTGAATTTTTTCTTCTTCTTGTATTAGTTACTAGGTCAAAGGATAAATGTCACCATTTGGAACAACATTTGAGATTCATTCACTTTTTATGTTACATAGGTTTACAAACCCCATAGCCTTACTCCAATTCATGAACAATTTGTTTTATATCCACATATCAAATTATGTGGTTAGGTTCTCTCTACTAAGTGGCATTTTTTTAAGTTGAACTTGATAAATGTAGCTTGCTACCATCATTTGTATGGCCTAGTCCTACTTGGGATATCTCAATTGTCAATTGGTTCAACCCTCTCTCTTATAGCCTTTATTTACTAGTATTTAGGGGTTTAAATATGGACTTTCATTTCAAGTTTGAGATTGAATGGGTAGTTGATTCAAGGGATTTTGGTGAACCTCGTCTTTCTTCTCCCATCAAACATGATTCACATGTTTCCTTAAAGGGAATAATTATAAATTCATTTCCTTCTCTACCTCTAAAAGATAAAGGAGGTAGACCTCAAAAGAGGAAGAATACTAAAGAAATTTCAAGGATATTAGTGAGTCAAATACAAAAAAGAGGAAGTATGTAACTAGGGAGGATAATCCTATCTAAAACAAAAATATGAGGAATGACATCTCATTGAAGTTAAGAGGTTGGTTTATTAGATGGAAAATTTGGGTAGAAGGGTGATGGGGACTTTAAATGATTCATATATTGAAGACTTTTTCTTATTTTCCTCTAAGGACCCTCTTCCCACTCATGGTAGAATAAATTGTTTCCAGTATACAGTCATGATAGAGTGGGAAATAGTTGTAGTTATGATTGAGTGGTAAATTAGATCCTTCATGAAAGAAATCTCAAGATAGGAGATAATAATATCAAATATCATGGTGTAAGAAGTGATTCTTTTATTGATATGGTGATAAATCTAATCCAATGTAATAGTAGTAATCATTTTGGTTGTCATGGTATGGTGATTCAGAATTCCTTTAAAGTGATTGGGATTCCCTCTACCATCCCCAAAGAAAATCATGAATTTCCTTATAGGAACCTTGGGGACCTCCTTAGCCAATATAATTTTTTTTTCTCTTTTATGTGAATCCCAATTCCAAGATCATCTACTAACCCTCATTCTATGTCTTTTTTTTCAACATGTTTCCTAGTAAACTAACTTGTTTGGGATTTTGTAGCTCTTTATAATTCTTTTACTCTATGAGTTTGATTTCCTCAACTTAGCCCATTACATATTCATATTTTCCTTCATTTCTACTTCCCCCATAGCTTCATTATGAGAAAAATCTACTTACTCCACTTATTCAAATTTTCCACCCATTATAAGAATGAGAGTAGATCTCCCTAGCTAAGTATTACGGTGAAATTTGCATTTTCTCTACCACCTTGTTACCAGACCTTCAACATGGCAGTGGATCTCCTTAGCTAAGTATGATAGTGAAATTTGCATGAGATTAGTTACTATCAACTCTTAGACCTTAAAATATATTGCCTCTAGTCTTTCCAATCTTAGGGAAAAGTTAGTACAATGTTTGTGTATTTTTAAGTCTCTAGTTATGTGATTATTCTGTAGCTCCTGGAAATGTTTTTTCTCTACAAGTTAGTGATTTTATTAGTTGTAGGCCTTGAAAGGATTGAAGGCAAGCTGAGATTTTAAATAGGATGTTCTTGGACTCATTACACTTGCAAACAGATCATTTTGAAAAATAAAGTATATAATTGTTTGTTTGGTTTCTTGAATTAATTTTTTGCTTGTATTACGTTACTATGTCAAAATATAAATGCCACCCATTGGAACAACGTTTGTGATTCATGAACTTTTTTTGTTAGCTAGACTTACAAGCCCCATAGCCTTACACCAAGTCAAAAAAAAATAATTAAAATATTTTGAATTGTATTCACAATAATTTTTTTTTGAAAAATGTAGTCTTAATTATACCAAAGGAACTTTGTTATTCCTAAATATTGATCTAGTTGAGTTGTAAACGGTGGGATTGCATTTTTTCCCTTTTGGAGTAGGAAATTTAATTTTATTCATAATGACTTGAAATGGGTGTCATTGTATTCAACATAGTAATTCAATTTTCCATGAGAATTTCCCTTTACATAGATCCAAGGACTAGAGACTTGGCTCTCTTGAATTTCCCCATCCCCAATCATACATCAACTATTACATTCAGGTACTAGCATACATCAAAATTTGAACCAAAAAATAAGCCCTGACTTCGTTTACAAGGGACTGTTGACCTAAATATTAATAGTATTAGCTGTCAAGTTGGGATATATCATTGGGCTTGGCTATGAAAATAGAATTAGACCTATTTTGGGACAACTAAAGTGATATATTTTGGGGAATTTACGGTTTGAATGTTTTTACTTTCTAGTATGTGATGTGACTTGGCTCTTTATAAACAACATAGGAAATTTATAAAGGGTCTACTTGTCTCCTCCTTAAAATCCTTAAGTTCCTTTTCCATCCCTAAAAGAAAATCATATGTTCCCTTGCGGTAAACTTGGGGACCTCCTAAGCCAATATAAGATCATTTTCTCTCTTATGTGAATCCCAGATCCTATATCATCTACTAACACTCCTATGTCCTTTTTTTCACCATTTTTCCCTATAAAATAACATGTCTGGGATTTTGTAACTCCTTAGAATGATTTTCATCTACTAGTATAATTTTCTCAACTTAGGTCCTTACATATTCATGTTTTTCTTCCTTTCTACCCCCCATATCTTCATTATGTTGAAACTCCCCTTAATCCACTTATTCAAAATTTTGACTCGTCATTATAAGAATGAGAGTAGATCTCCCCAACCAAGTATGACGGTGAGATTTGATTTTTATTTGTCACTTTGTTACCATAACTTCAATGTAGGGACAAATATCCCCAGCTAAGTATGATGGTGAATTTTGTATCTTCTGACTAGATATTAGTTACCATCAACTCTTAGACCTCAAAATATGTTTTCTCTAGTGTCTCCAATCCTAGGGAAAAGTCAGTAACTACTTATACATTTCAAATTATTTAGTTTTATGATTCTTCTACAACTCCTTGAATTTTTTTTCTCTAATACTTAGTGAGTTTCTTTGTTTTAGGATTTGAAAGGATGGAAGGAAAAATGAGATTTTAAATAGGATGTTTTTGGACTCTCTGCATTGGCAAGCAAAACATTTTGAAAAATGAAGTATATAACTATTTGTTTGGTTTCTTGAATTATTTTGTTTCTCTTATTATGTTACTCTGTCAAAGGATAAATGTCACCCCTCATAACAAAATTTACAGTGATTCATGCACTTTTTATGTTAGATATATTTACAAACCTCATAGCATTACAACAAGTCGAGAATTTTTTTGAAAACTGAAGTAGTCCTAGTTGTTCCCAAGGATCTCTGTTATTCCTAAATATTGATCTAGTTGAGCTATAAAAAGTGGGATTGTGGTAAATTTATTCCTTTTGGAGTAGGAAATTTAATTTTTGTTTATAATGGCTTCAAACAAGTGTCCCGGTATTAAACATAGTAATTAAGTTTCCATGAGAATTTCCATCTAAAAAAAGTTTGGGTATGGATCTATATATTCCTTTGATGTTGAGAATCATGAAATGGGTTCTTCAAATAGATTTTCTCATACATTTGATTTTAGCTATTGATGATTTGTTTTATCTATATCATATACCCATACTGTTTATACCTATGCATCCATATCTTGAACTTAAATTTTTGTTGTTCTATCAACTTAAATTGGTGCTATTCCCATGGGGTCTACTGATGGTGAGAATACTACAATTGATGTTTCTATGTTTTTCTCTATGCCATGGAAACCTTATGTGACCTTTAAGTAATATCAATGCTCCTGTAACTGGACCTAGAACTCATAGCTCTGGGGATATATTTGTGTTTGTAACCATGAAAAGGAGTAAAATGGGGCTTGAAGGCATTTGATGTCTTGTATACTAACTAAGTGTGTCAAATAAAATCATAGATAAATTTCATTGTGAATGGTTTTACATTATATGGAAGGAGAAGAATGTTTGACAACATATGTATTGAAACATAGGACAAACACCTTCAATAACCACTCACACAACCAAATCAAATATCAACACACTGATGCTTTTACGTGGTAAAAACCCTGTGGGGAAACATCCACAACCCTATCCAACGTGGCCACTTGAGGAAATTTATTAATGAAAATGAAAAAAGTATTACAGAGAGTTTCTCACAAATGATCATCAAAAAATGACCCTCCATGCTCTTTAAATAGAGATCATGGACCAATTGGGTGATAAGCCATGGATCAAGGTACTTTTTAAGATCGAGGAGAATATGATCTGTCATATCACTCTATGTTAGTAACATATTGTGACCATCAGATTACAAATGCATACTAATGAATACTAAAGAAACACACTTTAACCTAACGAGACATTAGACCAAGTTGTCTTAACTAGCTCCTAAGTGTCTAAATATCCTAACATCCCCCCTTAAGAACAAATTGGGAAAGGATTGAAGGATTTACAAAGGAGGCACAATAGGAGAAGGAAGGAGGCATTAGAGCCTAACCCCCCTTAATGACAACTTCATGAACTCCTAACATAGATCAATGTTTAGAAAACTTCACTTCTATAAGAGACTTTGTGAAAATGTCTGCAACTTGATCTTCTATAGGGAAAAAGAGAACTTCAATAACTTGATCATGAATGATCTTTCTGATGAAGTACATGTGTATCTCAATGTGTTTGTTGTGTTGATGTTGAACTGGATATTTGGCAATCTTGATGGCACTTTGATTATCGCACCAGAGGGTGGTCAGATATTGTTGTTGGAATCCAAACTTTGAAAGGATATGTCAAAGACACAAGGCTTCCTAACTTGCATTAACCATTGATCGATACTCTGTTTTTGCTAAAGAAAGAGAAATACTCAATTGTTTCTTACAAGCCCAAGTGATAGGTCTAGAACCAAGGTTGAAAACATAACCTGCAGTAGACTTTTGATCATTAGGGCCACTGGCCGAATCTGAATCAATGAAACCAACCAACAAACGAGTCCCCCTGAACTATACCCCAGACATATTGAAGTATCCTTTTAATGACTTTCTAATGGATTTCATGGGCTGTTTTCATATATCAGGAAAAAATACCAACAACAAAAAAAATATTAGGTTAGGTATGAGTCAAATATAAGAGGCTACCAACTAACTAATGGTACAAAGTGGCATTGACTTCAGGAGTAGTACAAGTGGCATCAAGGTTGACTCCAAACTAGATGGGAGAAGGCGTTGGATTAGAATCATCCATGTGAAAGTGGAGAGGAAAGTCATAAGCATAATTATACTGGGAAATAAAGATTCCTTCTTTGGTTTGCAATACTTGGAGGCCAAGGAAATAATGCAAATAACCTAAGTATGTCATTTCAAATTTATTTTTAAGGTTGGATTTCACATGGGTTAAATGTTTAGGGTCACTGCTAGTGAGAATAAGGTCATAAAAATAAATAACAAGTATTATGAGATGACTTCCTACTTTCTTGGTATAGACATTAGGGTCAGAATGACATCCAGAAAAGTTGGTGTCAAGAAGAAAGATGCCTATTTTGGCATACCAAGCTTGAGGGCCTTGTTTAAGACCATAAAGAGATTTATTAAGGAGACAAACAAGGTTGGAGTCATTATAGACATATCCAGGGGGTTGTTCCATGTAGATTTATTCTTGAAAATACCCATGCAAGAAGGAGGATTTAACATCCATTTGATGGACCTCCCATTTATGTGAGGCAACAAGGGCTAGGAAAAGGCATATGTAATTCATTTTGGCTATGTGGGAAAATGTTTCATTATAGTCTATACCTTCAACTTGAGAGAACCCTTTTGCAACTAACCGGGCCATGTGTCTTTCAACACTTCCATCTAATGCATACTTAGTTTTGTGAACCCATTTACATCTAACAAGTTTTCTTCCTTTCATAAGAGGTACAAGATCCCAAGTATCCGTTTCCATTAAAGATAGATACTCTTCATTCATTCTTGTGTCCCAATCTAGATGACTTGAAGCTTCCTTAAATGTGTCTAGATCATGAGTCTTTGAAACTTGATCCAAAATAGAAGAGGATCAATGGAATTGTGAATGTGTTAAAATATGATATGAAGGATCACCAATTGCTTCTTGTGTTGAACATACCCATCTGGGAAGTGATGGTGTTGGTGCAAGCTCATGTTCAATGAACTCATTTGGAGGAAGGTGAGTATGCGGAGATGGATTTTCATCCTCATTGTCATCACATGAATAAGAAGAAACTAGAATAGGAATAGAATATGGCACGAATGTTGAAGATGGATCACAAGCCGAAGCTGGCACAAATGTCGAATTAGGCTCATAGGCTAAGATATTTTCATGAAATTTAACATCTCTTCTAATAATAATATCATTGGAATGAGGTTGAATAAGTCTGTAACCTTTTACATCTTCAGAACATCCAACACAAATACACTTCTCACTTTTAGGCTATAAAACTTTTATTTTCTCATCAGGAATGTGAACCCATGCTACACTACCAAATATATGGAAGTGGATTACATCTAGCTTAATGTCACTCCATGCTTCTTCCAATGTTATATTTTTTAGAGCCTTTGTTGGAGTGTGATTTACTATGTAATTTGCACAATCGATGGCTTCCACCCAATAACTAAGACTCAATCCCTTAGATTGGATCATATAATTAACCATTTCTTTTAATGTGTGATTCTTTCTCTCGACAACACCATTTTGTTGTGGTGCATATGGAAAAGTGTTTTGCGTTTGAATGCTCCGTGTAGTGCAGTAACTTGTAAATTTATTATTCACATATTTGCCTCCATTATTTGTTCTTAACCTTTGATGTTGATGTCCATATTCTTTTTCTACAAGGGCCTTGTAGGAAAAACACTTGTCAAAAACTTTTCTCTTAAGTTTTAAAAAGTAAACCCAAGTGCATATGGAGAAGTCATCAATGAAAGTTGAGAAATACATGCACCGAGAGAAAGAAGGAGAAGAAAGAGGACCCCATAAATCACTATGAAAAAGCTACAAAAGGGCTAAGGCATGGCAAGAGGCCCGTTTGTCTAAATTGTCCCGATGATGTTTGTTGAGATCACAATCGACACAAACCCCATCTATGCAAGAAACAAGAGGAATACCAGTCACCAAACTGCTCATGCCAAAATTTTCTCAAGTCATCGCTATGAGCAACAAAAACTAATGTAAAAGATGATGAACCAAAGTTGTCAAACTTGTAAAACCTATTAATATCATCAACAATTCCAATTGCTAGGATATGCTTAGGATCTTTTAAATGCTTGATTACAACTTGATGAGGTGAAAAATCTATGGTTTTACCTTCACCTGAATTAGTGATATGATACACTGATAGAAGGTTGAAGGAAATACTTGGAACACATAATACATAATTGAAATATATACCTAAATTATTCTAGACCCTACAACACTAAGAGATCTATCATCACCAAAATATTTTTTTGGTGTTACATTCATTTAGAGAAAAAAATATGGCTTTACTCTTAGCCATATGATAATATGCTCCATAATCAATAAGCCACTCATAAAAAGAAGAGGTAGAAGTTGCATTGAAGGAGAAACCAGAAGTAGAAAGTGCATGTTTAGAAGAAGAATAATAATAATCAATATTGATGTTATGCTTCTTCATCGTTGCTTCTAAGTCTTCCATCTTTTTAAAACTTTAGACTCCACATGACCATCTTTCCCACAAAAGTTGCAATGTCTGTCAGTCTTCTTACTTTTTGATTTTGGTCCTTGGTCACCATTAGGAGCAGAAGTTGGCGGAGAGGGTTTGGGACCCTTTTTTTATTTTTGTTTTGGCAAGGATGTTGTCTCTTGGGATTCTTGGATTCATCTTTCTACTGGGCCACTAAGGATTTGTTGGATGTACCTATAGTGTTGATCAAACCGAGTTGCACAAACTTATCTTGTTGTCTAATTAAAGAGTCATAAAAGGACTCAAGAGTGGGTTCTTTATAAGAAGACATTGGAGCTTCTCTGGTGGCACAAAAGGTAGATACAAAGATAGAATTTGCACTACCAATCTTAAAAAGAATAATATAGATGCATCAATATTCTTTCAGATCTATTTTGCAATTTATACATAAAAGTATAAGTGTTTTGATCTTAGATAAATAATCTTCAATGCAAATAAAATCATTGGGACATTGTTAGGATATTTAGACACTTAGTAGTTAGTTAAGATCAACTTGGTCTAATGTGTCGTTAGGTAAAAGTGTGTTTCTTAGTGTGTTTCTTTAGTATTTATTAGTATGCATTTGTAGTTAGGAAATCCGACTGTCACGATATGTTCTTGACATAAAGTGATCTGATGGTTCATATTCTCCTCAATCTTAACGACTACATTGATCCATGGCTTAACAACTGATTGGTCCATGATCTCTATTTAAAGAGTAGGGAGGGTCATTTTTCAATGATCGATTGTGAGAAAATCTCTTGTAAATCTCTCTGTAATCTTTGCATTAATAAATTGCTCCAAGTGGCTACATTGGCTGGGGCCATGGATGTTTCCGCATAGGGTTTTACCATGTCAAAATATTGGTGTGTTGATATTATACCTAGTTGTGTGAGTGGCTACTGAAGGTTTTCTTTCTCTATTGGAATACACGTGTTTTCAAACATGGTATAAGAGTGCATATCAAGACCTGCTCTTGTTGTACATTGAGATCATCAAGCCGTGTTACCTCATCTTTGGTTTCTTCCATTTTCATACATTTTTGGGCTGAGAGGACTATTCCATTGCGTCTCAAGTGCTCGTTTGAGTCATGAACACTTTTTTTTTTCACTCAAAAAGGTTTATGTTTTCCCAAGATACGACCATTTCAGTCATATCCGGAGGTATAAATCCCGAATACGCCCTTTTAAATTTTTGCAGAGTTATTATTTCAATTTTATTTTGGTTTTTTGTTTTTTATTTCCAAGTTTTTAATCTTTTGGATTTGTGTATTCTCTTTGACCTGCACCTTGTGCAATATTAGCAAATCAAAAAAAGATCAGAAAGTTTTCATTTTCTAGGTAAGCTAACCAAGATCCAACCCTTGTTTTCGTCGAGAAGCAAAAAAAAATTCTTATGTGAAAAAAGCTTTTATCAGCACGCTCTCCAAGGCCATCTTCAACAACAAGAACAAGAACAAGAACAAGTCCAATCCTCCTTCTAAAAAATACAATATATTTTTCTTTAGCACACTTGGTTAAAAGTTGTTTTATTAAGTAAGAGGTGTTGAGTTCAAGTCTTTTTTTGTTACCTTTTTTTGCAAAAGTTCATGCATCCATTGGAAAGTATATTTCACTTCAATTATAAAAGTGAATCACTATAAGTAGCTTTAATATTTTATTTTAAAGTTATTTATTTTGCATGTAACTTTCCTTTACTTTTTTTTGAAAAAGTTCATGCATCGAATGTATAAAGCGTATTTCACTTCAATTATAAAAGTGAATCACTATAAGTAGCTTTAATATTTTATTTTAAAGTTATTTATTTTGCATGTAACTTTCTTTTATAAAGTAACTTCATTGTAATCCCTGCTTATTATATAAAAGTGGGTCACTTCATAAGAAACTTATTTGTAAAAGTGAGGTTATTGGGAGGGTTATCACCATGTGGACCAACTTCTACTTTCCACATGGCTCTTTGGTTACCATTTATGTCTTTTTCAAAAGGGCATAACTTTCACATTTGAAGTCCGTTTTTAGTGCCATTTTTTTTTAAACAACCTAATTTTTTGGTATCTTTCCATCCAAACCACCAGTTTTGGTTTTTAGATTCATGTTATCTATATATTTAATATGGCTTCTTCCAGTGATATTTTGCTTACCAACACCAACTATTTCCAATAGAAATCCCATATGAAGGATTTATTAAGAAGTAAAAGATTGTATTAGATTACCATGGGGAAAGAACTAGAACCTACTAATGATGAAAATAAAATCAAATGAGAAAATAGGAATGATGAAGCATGTGGACATATTGGAATGTCCATCTCTCTTGATTTAAGGTTTCACCTTCAAGGAAATGATGACCTTGATGAATCTTGGGAAAAGATTGAATCTGTGTTTGGTAAACACAATATTATTCGATCCCACCAGATAGAAAATCAGATAATGACTTTAGGTCCAAATTATTTTTCTTGCATTGAAGACTATTTATATAAGTTCAAAACACGTAGAATTTTATGTGAAGAATGCAACATAAAGATGGAAGAAGAGTGTTGAATATATATTATTCTTACCAAGCTTGGTAGTTCATATTTAGTGTTTGTATCTACCTTCTATTCCACTAGAGAAGCTCTAGGGACTCCTTATAAAAATCCCTCTCTTGAGTCCTTTTGTGATGCTTTAATAAGAGAAGAAGATAAGCTTGTGCAACTTGGAGTGGTAAACACTACATGTACCTCTAACAAAGCCTTAGTGGCCCAACATAATTATAAATCCAAAAATTCCAAGAAGCAACATCCTCACCACAACAAGAAGTAAAACAAGGGTCCCAAACTCACTTAGCCAACTTCCGCTCCTAATGGTGACAAAGGAGAAAAATCTAAAAATAAGAAGACTGATAGACATTGCAACGTTTGTGGGAAAGATGGTCATGATGACTCCAAATGTTTCAAGAAGATGACAACTTTAGAAGAAACGGTGAAGAAGCACAACATTAGTATTGATTCCACTACTTCTTCTTCTTCTCATGGACACAAACTTTATGCTTCTTGTTTATCCTTTAATGCAACTTATACTTCTTCTTTTGATGAGTGGATTATTGATTTTGGAGCATATTATCATATGGCTAAGGATAAAACCATATTTTCTTCTCTAAATGAATGTAACACCAAAAAATTATTTGTTGGTGATGATAGATCTATTAGTGTTGTAGGATATTGAACAATTCATGTAGATAATGGTCATTTCAATGATGTATTATGTGTTCTAAGTCTTTTCTGTAACCTTCTACTAGTATATCAAATCACTCATTCATGTGAATCTAAAAATGTAGAGTTTTTACCTCACCAAGTTGTAATCAAGGATCTAAACATCCTCAACATGTTCTTGCAATTGGAATTGCTGTTGATATAACCAGGTTGTACAAGTTTGACAACTTTGGGTCATCATATTTTCCATCAATTTTTTTACTCATAACATTGACTTCAACAAACTTTGGCATGAGCAGTTTTGTCATCTAAACTATCGTTCATTGCAGAAACCATGTAATCAACAAATGATGACTTGTTTTCCTCTAGTTTCATGCAGAGATAGTGTTTGTGCTGGTTGTTTTCTCGACAAACATCATTGCAACAGTTTTGACAAATGTGCCTCTTGGCATGCCTCGACCCCTTTGTATATTTTTCATAGTGACATGTGTGGTCAACCTTCTTCTCCTTCTTTTTTTGGGTGCAAGTATTTCTTAACTTTCATTGATGACTTTTCTAGATGCACTTGGGTTTACTTCTTAAAAATTAAGAGCAATTTTTTTGACAAGTTCTTGGCCTACAAGGCCTTTGTAGAAAAGCAATTTGCACATCAACTTCAAATACCAAAAACATATAATGGAGGAAAATATGTGAAAAATCATTTTACAAGTTACTACACTACACAGGGCATCCAAATACAACACATTGTTCCATATACACCACAACAAAATGGTTTTGCCGAAAGAAAGAACCACACTTTAAAAGAAATAGCTAATTGTATGATAAAATCTAAGGGATTAAGTCTAAAGTATTGGGTGGAATCCATTAACTGTTGAAATATAGCATCGGAAGAAGCATGAAATAAAATTAAGCCAGATGTAAGTCACTTTTGTGTATTTGGCAGTGTAGCATGGGATCAGATTCCCAATGAGAAAAGGAAAGCATTGCAGCCTAAAAGTGAGAAGTGTATATTTGTTGGTTATTCGAAATATGTCAAAGGTTACCAAATTCTTCAACTACAAAGGTTACATTGTAATGAAATTATTATTAGAAGAGATGTTAAATTTGATGAAAATCTCTTGGCCTACAAGCCCAATTCGACAATTTGCCTTCTTCTATATCTATTTTGGTTTCTCCGACACTAGTAAGGGAAGGTACAGGGAAATATGAAGGGAAGGTTAGCATAGAACTATCAAGTATGTCTCCTCAAAAAGGTAAGTAGGATCAAGGAGAGAGAACACCTTAGCAGCCTATGTCTAATGATCAATAACACTTTCATGGGAACTAAATACAACTTCTTCAAACTAAAGAAACTTCCTGTAAGCGAGATAAGTGCCATATAAAGTAAAGAGAGGGACACTAGAGCTTGGAGGTAGGTATTTATAAATAATATTTCTCAAGGGGAAGTCTCATGGGGGATTATATGGAGCTACGGGAGCCCCCTCGAGGAGAGTTCAGTGGGTCTCTTTCATTGTGGCCTAATTACTAAATCTATGCAGTGACTATGGTTGTTTCGACGAGTGTGTTCGTGGATAGGGCTTAGGGTGTTATATGAACTAGGGATGGGAGCATGCTTTATAGAAAGGGGAGAAAGTGTATAAGGAAGAAAGCTAGGAAGTTGAGATGCAGTTGGGTCATTGCGGGTGGAGGTCACTTCTTCAGATGATTACAGTGAAGATGAAAATCCACCTATGCCTGCTCACCTTCCTCCAGATGAGTCCATTGATCTTGAACCAACACCAACACCTCCAATTCCTAGATGAGTCCATTCAACACAAGAAGCAGTTGGTGATCTTTTCGATGATCCCTCAGATTAGTTTCAGGCACGTTCATAGTTCCAGTGAGCCTCTTCTATTTTGGCTCAAGTTTCAGAGACTCATGACCTAGAGACATTTACAAAATCTTCAGATCATCTAGATTGGGATACAACAATGAATGACGAGTATCATTCTTTAATGGAAAATGATACTTGGGATCTTGTACCTCTTCTAAAAGGAAGAAAACTTGTCAAATGTAAGTGGGTCTATAGAACTAAGTATGCATATGATGGAAGTATTGAAAGACATAAGGCTCAGTTAGTTGCCAAAGGATTTCCCAAGTTGAAGGAGTTGACTATAATGAAACCTTTTCCCCTGTAGCCAAAATGAATTCCATTCGCCTTGTTCTTTCCCTTGTTTCCTCACATAAATGGGAGGTCCATCGGATGGATGTCAAATCTTCTTTCTTGCATAGAGATTTGCAAGAATAAATATACATGGAAAAACCTCCTGGCTATGCCCGTAATGACTCTAGCCTTGTTTTTCGCCTTAAGAAATCTCTTTATGGTCTTAAGAAATCTCCCCGAGCTTGGTATGCCAAAATGAACAAATTTCTTCTTGAAACCAACTTTTCTAGATGCCATTCTAATCCAAATGTCTATACCAAGAAAGTAGGAATCCATCTCATAATCCTTTTCCTTTATGTTGATGACCTTATCCTTATTGGTAGTGAATCAAAACTTTTAAACCATGTGAAAACTAGCCTTAAGAAGAAATTTGAAATGACAAACTTAGGCTTTTTTCACTATTTCCTTGGCCTCCAAGTTTTTCAAACCAATGAAGGAGGCTTTCTTTCTTAGTCTAAGTATGCTTCTGACATTGTTCGTTGCTTTCACATGGAAGATTGTAAACCATCCCGTTCTCCCTTCCAATATGGAGTCAATCTTGTTGCCATCTGTACTTATCCCGAAGTTGATGTCACTTTGTATCATCATTTAATTGGTAGCCTCTTATACTTGAATCATACCCATCCTAATGTTTCCTTTGTTGTTGGTCTTGTTGCTCGGTGTATGCAAAAAACATATGAAATCCATTGGAAAACAACTAAAATAATACTTTGGTATGTCTAGGGTACAATTGATTTCGAGATACATTACAATTTAGGGGGGATTCCTTTATTGGTTGGTTTAACTAATTCAAATTGGGCCTACAACCCTGAGAATAGAAATTCTACTACATGTTATGTTTTCAACCTTGGTTCAGGACCTATCACTCTGGCCTATAAGAAACAATAGGTTGTTTCTCTTTCAACAGTGGAAGTAAAGTATTGAGCAACAATTAATGCAATTCAGGAAGCCTTGTGGCTTCAATATATCCTTCAAAGTTTGGATTCCAGCAACAACATCTGACCAGCCTTTGGTGTGACAATCAGAGCACCATCAATCTAGCCAAAAATCTAGTTCAACATCAGTGCAACAAACAAATCGAGATACACATGCACTTCATCAGAAATCTCATTCATGATCGAGTTATTGTAGTGATCTTCTTCCTTACATAATATCAAGTTGGATACATTTCACAAAGTCTCTTACAGAAGCGAAGTTTTCCAAACTTTGATATATGTTAGGAGGTCGATAAGTTGTCATTAACGAGAGATAGGCTCTAATGCCTCCTTCCTTCTTCTATTGTGTCATCTTTGTAAATCCTTCAATCCTATCCCAAGTTGTTCTTAAGGGGGGATGTTAGGATATTTAGACACTTAGAAGTTAGTTAAGATCAACTTGGTCTAATGTGTCATTAGGTAAAAGTGTGTTTCTTTAGTATGCATTTGCAATTAGGAAATTCTACGGTCACGATATGTTCCCGACATAGAGTGATACGAAGGTTCATATTCTCCTCGATATTAATGACTACATTGATCTATGGTTTAACACCCGATTGGTCCATGATGTCTATTTAAAGAGCATGGAGGGTCATTTTCCGATGATCGATTGTGATAAACTCTCTTGTAAATATCTCTGTAATATTTTTCTTTTGCATTAATAAATTTCTCTAAGTGGCCACGTTGGTTGGGGTCATGGATGTTTCCCCTTAGGGGTTTTACCACATCAAAATATCAGTGTGTTGATCTTTAATCTAGTTGTGCGAGTGGCTACTGAAGGTGTTCATCCTATGTTGGAATACCTATGTTGTCAAATAAACTTAGAGTCATTAATTGATTTCGTATTTGGTGGGATTGAATAGTATTGTGTTCACCAAACAAATCTTAAAGGTTTTCCCAAGCTTCATCGGGGTCATCAATTCCTTGAAGGTGAAACCTTAAATCATGAGAGATGTACATTATGATTATTCCACATGCTTCGTAATTCTACATCTCGATTAGCTTACCCCAAAAATGCAATTTTTCTCTCTATTTCTGATTTATTGAGATCGCACAGAGCACACAACATGGAGCATATGTAGACAAGAAAACACCTTCCTCTCTTTTTCTCATTTTCCAAGATCTCATAGAGTATAGGGAAAATATCTTACACAAATTGAAAAGAG
>ML789292.1:214131-229235 GCA_009831015.1 Picea engelmannii
CAAAAAAAAAAAAAAAAAAAAAAACCAAAATATTATCTCTGTAAAAATTTAAAAGGGGTGTATTCAGGCATTATACCTCTGGATATGACTGAAATGGTCATATCTAGTGAAAACAAAAATATTTTTGAGAGAAACAAAAAGAATTTATAAGTGAAATGAGCACTATGGATGCAATGGAATAGTCCTTTTGGCCTAGAAATGTACAAAAATAGTAGAAACCAGAGATGAGACAACACAACTTCAAGATATTGATCTACAACAAGAGAGGGTCTTCAAGTGTGTTATGATACCATGTTCGACAACACATGTACTCTAATAGAGGATGAACACCTTTAGTAACCAGTCACACAACCATATCAAAGATCATCACACCAATGTTTTTACATGGTAAAATCCATGTGGGGAAACATCTAAGGCCCCAACCAACGTGGCCACTTGAGGAAATTTATTAATGGAAAAGAAAAAAAATTATAGAGATTTTCTCATAATTGATCATCAACAAATGACCCTCCATGCTCTTTAAACAAAGATAATGGACTAATTAGGTGTTAATCCATGAATCAAGGTAGTTTTTAACATTGAGCAGAATATGAGTCGTTAGATCACTTTATGTCGGGAACATATCATGACTGTCTAATTACAAATGCACACTAAAGAAACACACTTTAAACTATTGAAAAAATAGACCAAGTTGATCTTAACTAACGCCTAAGTGTCTAAATATCCTAACAAAGAAAAATTATCATAAATGAATGGATTTCATGCCATATAATGATACCATAGTTAAATGGAAAGAATCCTACTAAATGAAACGCTTATTGTTTAGGGTCACTGCATATAACATGTAGGTCAATGTTATGTAATAGATGAAGTCAATGTTTACAATATTAAATAACTCTACAACACTATTATAGAAGGAAAGAGAGGCGGTATGCAGCTAGGGATGCTGGGGTAGTAGCAATTGGCATGTGAACTATACAAAACTAAAAAATGAGAGGGATATAAGAGAAATCTTTGCAATTCATTGTTGCAACATTGTTTTGTGCAATGTAGAAGAATTATGGTAGCAAGGATTAGTATTGTCATGTTACTCATTAGTATTTTCTTGTTAGGTATCCCAAACATATTTTTTTAAGTGGACTTCTCTTCCTAATTTTGATACAATATATCTCATCTATACAAAATATAGTTCTCTAGGTTATTACCTTATTGACAAGGTACAATATCCAAGTGTCAACAGTAGGGGTTAATTCCAGTGAAGAGGCCCAATTAGACTCTCCCCTATTTGATATGGAAGAACCCTCTAGATTAATGACTTGACAAACTTTCTATGTCATTTAAATGTGTTATAATATGCTCTTTTTTGTTTTCTAAAGACTAATATATGCAAATCAAATATACTATATAACAAATATTTGAAATATAGAAAATGTTGTTTTGAGAGTTGTTGACCCATAAGTATGTAAAGTCTTTTGTAAATATTCCTTTGTACATTTTCCATACTTAGAAAATGTTTTCTTTGCCATGGGTTCATAAGTCTTGTTACAATGTTACACTCCATCCAAAATGCACCTACTGCTTTCCGTCGTGTCCATTTTGTACCAATACTTAATTTCTTTTTGCATTTTCTGCGGGTCTGTGTGTCCATGGGTTGACGACATACTCTCATCTAAGTCCGAAGTTTCGTCATTATCAAAATGCACCACCACATTTTGTGATCCTCATTATGCACCATACTTTGAATATTTTCAAATGATGATTGTGGGTGTTAATTACTTTCCTGATTCACTTGATTTTTATCACCGTCCTTCCATCTGTCCATCTCATGATACTCAATTATTTTTCATACTTCATTTATTTCTCAATATTTTAATACTTATCCGATCTCTCAAGACTTCACCCTGGGTTCAAGTCATGGTGTAATTATCCAAATCCATCCCCTTTGTTCATCTGATCGATCCAAATCACATACTTAGTCATTTCTTGAAGCTTTTCATCGTGGGTTTGTGGGTTTGTGTTCATACCTATACTTACATTTGATTATCCACCTCTCATAGTAATACATGGTTCTTTGTTACTTTTCCCAAGGTATATTAAATGTAAAATCTTACAAAAAATAACAAGTGGTTAAAAACTTAAAAGGTCGCTATTAATGGTGACATTCTCGAGACAATTTGCCATTAATTGAAAAAAAATTCTTCCTTCAAAAGAAGCGTATTGAGGTATATTATGGTTTCTTTGTTATTAATGTTCCAAAAGACTATACATAATCTGAAAAATCCATTAAACATGATGGCCAGAAGAAAGGAAATATTCTACAGAGACACCCTTGTTATAGGAATATTTCTCACAGGGATCTTGCTGAATACACAACAAAATCTCCCTAGGATTAGCCTAGTAATCCTAGACAGAAAGGGGGCTAGACTTCTTATGGTCTTCCTAGAAACAAGCAATAAGATTCAAAATTACACAAGGAAATGGAAGAGTGGAATACATTTTCCTGAAGATTGTCCTTCGTGTATCCTGGCTATTGCAGTCCTGAAGTTCCAGCTCCAGCTTCTATAGCTTGCTTCCTGCACACAAGAGACAAAACAATACCATTATGCTTCTCTTTCTAGTGTTAGAATCCTATATCTAGCTTGGATATAACCTAATATATATCAAAATAAACTAGATCTGAAAATTTATGCATAAAATACAAACATTCATCAGGGAAAACCAAATAATCTATTAATGAATGTAAGAGTAATACATCAAAACATACCTTGGTTGTTGATTCTTCCTCCCTTGACCTCCTTAATCCTTGATCCTCCTTTAGCTCCTTGGTTAGGATGATATTGGTTGTTGATGATTGCTCCCTTGACCTCCTATCTCCTTGCTCCTCCTTTAGCTCCTTGGTCAAGCTAGGCTTCATTGACTTCTAGATGTGGTAGATGGGACACATATTTCTACAATTGGACAACATAACAATGCTTTGAATTATTCCCCCCTTTCCTAAGACTTGTATTTGTTATATATATCTTGGAGGAGGCTTGGGAGAGGATTCTATATATTCTAGAGACACTAGAGACTCGAATGATGTGAGTTCCTAGGCCCTTGATGTGAAGATCCAACTCATCCCTCGTGCATCACCTCATAACTCCCCAAATCTATAATTTTTACAGATCCTCGCATGTTGCACTACTAGTGACCCACGAGGATCCTCACTTGTTGTCTACTATGTGTCCCATGAGGATCTCCAAAATGGCTCCAAAAGGGGTCAAATATTAGGCAAAAGATCCATTTTGGCTTCTATCCTATTATGGATTCCTTTCAGCCTATAGGGTGGAAATTAAGGCTATAACAAATGCTCCCTAATGTGTGAGGTTAGGAAAGGAATGGATGAACGAAATACATTAAAATAAAATAATGTCCATGTGAGGCAGCGTGAGGAGAGAGAAAATGAGTGGCGGAAGTCAAAAGAGTCCTGCAATCAAACACCAAGGATGAGAGTAAAATAGACCATCCCCTAGGTAGACATACTCAAAATGTGAATGATCATGAATGCTAAATGATACACTGCAGATCCATGATATGGAATGCTAGACCATGGCCATGAAATAATACACAGTGGATTCATGATATGAAATGCTAGATCATGGCCATGAAAGAACACATAGTGGATCCATGCCATCAATAGGACTGTATCCATGAGACAATACAATGTGGATCTATGTCATGAACTCAATCATAGTCACCAACAAATACAATATGGATCTATGAAACAACATATAGATATCAGGAAGACAATGAGAATTGAGGAGAGTTCTCCCAAAGTCTTCAAAGTACTCATATACAAGTGATATACTCCATCACAACTTTGGAGGGGATGTTGTAAAGGAATGATGTGACTTGCCACTAAGGACTGCAAGCTCCAAGGTACTAGTTGGTCTCTGGATCCCTCTACTAGATAATGTGTTGAAGTTGATAGGAAGGGATCCGTCGAACAAGGGCCTTAATGTACCCCCGTATGGTTTCTATTTCTGTTATGGGAATATTTCTCACAAGGATCTTACTCAATACACAACCAAATTTCTATAGGATTATCCTAGTAATCCTAGACAAAAAGGGGGTTATAATTCTTATGGTTTTCCTATAAACAAGCAATAAGATTCAACATTACACAAGGAAATGGAAGAGTGGAATACATTTTCCTGAAGATTGTCCTTTGTGTATCCTAGCTGCTATAGTCTTGAAGTTATAGCTCCAACTTCTACAACCTGCTTCCTGCACACAAGAGACAAAATAATACCATTCTACTTCTCTTCACAGTGTTACAATCCTAGAGCTTGTATCTAACCTGATCTATAGAAAAATAAACAAGATATGAACATTTATTCATAAGACAAACATTCATGAGGACAACTAAATGATATATTAATGAATGTAAGAACAATACATCAAAACATACATTGGTTGATGATGCTTTCTCCCTTGACCTCCTTGCTCCTTGCTCCTCCTTTAGCTCCTTGGTTAGGATGATCTTGGTTTTTGATGCTTTCTCCCTTGACCTCCCTGCTCCTTTCCCCTCCTTTAGCTCCTTAGTCAGGCTAGGCTTCACTTACTTCTGGTTGTGGTAGACAAAACATGTACCTCTGCTATTGGACAACATAATAATGCTCTGAATTCTTCCCCCCTTGCCCAAGAATTTACTTTTTTTATATAGCTCTTGGAGGAGGCTTAGGAGAGGCTTGTAGATATTCTATATACCACTAGAGACTCGAATGATGTGAGTTCCTAGGCCCTTTACACAAAGACACAACTCATCCATCACCCATCACCTTGTAACTCCCTAAATATAGAAGTTTTACAGATCCTCAAATGTTTCACTTCTAGTGACTTGCAATGATCCTCACTTGTTTTCTACTATGTTTCCCACAATGATCCTCACTTGTTTTCTACTATGTGTCCCATGAGGATCTCCAAAAGGGCTCCAAAAGGGCTCCAAAAGGGGTCAAGTATTAGGAAAAATATGTATTATGGCTTCTATCCCCTTGTGGATTCCTCTCTGGATTATAGGGTGTAAATTAAGGCTAGAATAACCCTCAATACATTCACATAAGGAGATAAAAAAAATGAATTGGTCCAGAGCATACAAATATTATTCTACATTTCCACCAACAGAGAGAAGTACCATTGAAGTTTGGATATCAAGAATTTCCAAAGCAGGATGTGTTCCAAAGGTTTTTGATGCCAAAGTGATAGTTTCATGATGTATAGATAAGTTTGAAAAAAACCAGAGGATTATTCAACTACAAGGAGAATCCCCCATTACCTTGTCACCTTCAGCTTTTAAGAAAATGTTCAGGCTACCAAAGCCAACGTTGACTTTTAAAGGTGACGAAGATAAATATTTCCTGAAAGATAGGAATGGTGGTTGGGATATATTGTATCAATATATTGAATACCCAACACTAATTCTAGAATATCTATCAGTCATCCAGGTCATTCCGCTAAAAACCCCTACTGAGAAATGGTGTGGCTCTTTACTAGGGTAGCTGAGAAAGAGTCGAATTCTACCATTCATTTATTATCTTTGTATGTTCTGTATTTTTCTATTCATGATAAAGCAGTCTTCGACTGGGAAAAAATCATTTCTTGCAAAATATCTTTTTCAATTATCAAATTTCAAGAAGAACAGGAAGTTCTACATGTCGTCATACTTAATCTTTGTTATCACATATTGCCATGTTTTCAAAGGACTACATTTATCCAAATAGGTCAATTACAAGATTGACCCAGTTCATACATAGTACCCTGCCTTATGGAAGAAAAAGACAATGTATCATTTCTATGAAGTTTATAATTCATTTGTTTCTTGTTTCAAGAAACTCATATTTTGATCTGGTATCTCAGGACTTTCTTTGGAAGTGGCAACATTTCTAAACAGAAAAGGAAGTTTTTAAGTGATTGACAACTACAACATTGTTAGAATCTATTTTTCTCGAGAAAAACCTTTTTATCTTCCATATTATGTACTTGACAGGATATTTGTAATTGAAGTTTGTAAATAGTACATATTATGGGCTCACGTTTTCCATGTGTTGTAACAGATATTGAAAATTTCCGATATTACTTAGGCACTTTCGCCAAAATTTAACAACACTGTGATCAACAAGCATAGAAGGGCTTCGCCAGGAATCCCACCTGGAGCCTTCGCATGGGATTTCATCAGTGAAATATTTCAATTTCTGGGATTTCTTAGGAAGCCCAACCTTCGTGAATTTTATGAAAGTCGAACACTGAAACATGGAAGTTTGTTCAAAACTTTCGTTTACTGTGAACCAACCATTGTATTTTACAGACCCGAAGGAAACCACTTGTTGTCGCCAATGAGAACAAACTGGTAGTCAGCACATGGCCAGCTCAGCTGAAAAGCTCTTCGGAACTGCTTTGCTTAATTCCACTGGAGAAGATGCCAAAAGGTTTCTTATATTGTTCTTGTGTTGGTGTTAGTCATCTTATATTTTTGATTGGGATGATTTCAGGAAACACTTGGATGGCTGCTATGGTGCAAAGTCCTCAAGTCAGTCTATTAAGGTTAATAATAGTGTACTCAGCCATTGGGTTCACGTCTATATTTTTCTTATTCCTTCGGTCCCTCTTGGCTGTTATTTTGTGGCTTAAGGCATCAAAATCCTTCTTTTCTGAGCTTCTAACTTCTTCATCCCAAGAACCAATGTGATTCTTTGATGCAGCTCCGTTGGGAAGAGTTCTGAGCAGAGTTTCTTCAGATTTCAACATTCTTGATGTAGACATTCCTTTTAGCTTTGTCGTCTGCATGATATCTACTAGGAATGTTTACAGCAGTCTTGGAGTTGTGGCTGTTGTAACATGGCAAGTTTTGTTTGTCACCATTCCAATGATTTATTTGACCTTTCAACTCCAGAAATACTATTTTTCTTCTGCTAAAGAACTGATGAGACTGAACGGTGCAACGAAATCACCTATTGCAAATCATTTTGGTGAGTCCATATCAGGAACAATGACCATTCGGGCTTTCAGGGTAGAGGATCAGTTTTTGAAGAAGAACTTCGACCTTATTGACAAAAATTTGAGCCCCTTTTTCCATAGTTTCTCGGCGAATGAATGGTTGATTCAGCATCTGGAGATGTTAATTGCAACTGTTCTTTGCTCCTCTTCTATTACTATGGTTCTACTCCCAAAGGGCAGCTTCAACCCTGGGTTTGTTGGGATGGCCCTATATTATGGTCTATGATTGAACATACCGTTGGTTTCCAGCATTCAAATCCAATGTACACTTGCAAACTACATTGTTTCTGAAGAACGCATCAAACAGTACATGCACATTCCAAGTGAGGCACCAACAGTTATAGAAGATCTCAGACCACCAGATAATTGGCCCTTGCATGGGAAGGTGGAATTACAAGACTTGAAGATTAGATACAGATCCAACAGTCCCCTTGTTTTACGGGGCATTACATGTACATTTGAAGGAGGGAAAAAGATTGGCATTGTTGGCCGAATAGGAAGTGGGAAGACCACTCTCATTAGTGCCATTTTTCGATTAGTTGAACCTGCAAGATGTAGAATCCTTATAGATGATTTGGATATTACCTCTATTGGGCTTGATGATTTGTAGTCACGCCTTGAGATTATTCCTCAGGAGCCAACTCTTTCTCGTGGAACTGTTCGCTTCAACCTAGATCCATTATCTGAGCACTCAGATTTAACAATTTGGGAAGTTCTGAACAAGTGCCAACTTGAAGACATTGTAAGAGGGGCGAAAAAATAAGTAGAGAAGCTGCAAGCACTGTGTGTCCAGAATTATACTATCGGAACTCTGAGCTTTCTCGTTGTTTTCTGAGAAAACGAAACGAGGCCGTCAGAGATAATGCATGTTACTAGAGGGACACCGTCTGGTTGTGAATGATTCAACGTGTCCATCAGCTCATCGAAATGCAAAGGGCCGTTATCAGTGAAGGATCGACATAGCTCGGCTAGTTTGGAGGTCCGACCATGTTCCAAAGGCAGGCCGTTTGGAATTGTCTAAAATCTAAAGTCCGACAGAGATTTAACAGACTCCACGGATCCGGGTCCAATGAGGCGCTCTTATATATATTGAGTATTAACGAAGGTGATATAGAAGCCACGAGCATATAGAATCTGGGCCAGCTGCATCATAGCGTTAATGTAACCCTGAGCAGGGAAAGGGAAAATAACAACATGAGGTCGTTTATTTAGTAGCGCCAATGGTAATGCAGAGAAGCAGATTCCTCGAAGAGGAAAGTAAGAGGCCAGAGATGTGATGAGGGAGGAGCATATCAGAAAAAATGACTACATACAGATGCCATTTCCCGAATCAGCTTTACCAGTCGAACTAACAAATTCATAAATCGATCGCCACAACACACACAGTGTCCATATCCCTCTGTGGAACACAAAAAGTCTTATTTCGATAATTACAACTAACACTGAGACAATCGAACTCATATATGGGTGCCCACAGTGACCATTTGCGTTGCAGCAGTTACGAAGCTGAAATTTTGGATTCGAGTGAATTTGTTGTTTTTTACAGTATGTATTTCTGTTATAATAACTTCCAAATTCTTTGTAAAGCGATGAAACCCAGCATTAAAGTAAAACCATACAAAGCGATCATCCATTAGTAACGGTTCAAAGAGCTGGCAGAGCACCTGGCAGTCGCAGTTTTCCATGAAGGCGAACCGTTTCATATTTCCCGGAACACTAAGAGTTTTATTTTATATTTTTTCTCTTTTAAAAGACTGATGTATGTAACATAGGAAAAGAGTGGCACAGGGGCGAGCTAGGGAATAAACCTCTTGTGAAGAGGGGTTCCTTTGTATGCTGAGTTATTTTGTAAATCTGAATTGGAGTTATATAGATGATGTATTTACTTGAGACTGTGAGATTCATCACGGTTGATTCCTTCAGTATGTTCTTCCTTATTTCAGCTGTGTTAACTCTGTTTGGAATTCGTTTTATATTCTCCTTACCCACAGTTGATATATACGTGTTGTCATTATCATATTGTTTATTTCTTCCTTTTTTTCCAGCTGTGTTAAACTTGTTTGGAATTCATTTTATATGCTCCTTACCCACAGTTGATAAATATGTTGCGTTCTATGGTGATTGATCATAATTCGTTCCAGATAAGTGCTCTGCATCTAATTATCAACCTTCGTTTGTTTTCCTCTAAAGATTATCGTAGTGAAAATTCCTCCTTGATAGATGCCTTCACTGTGATGGCCTTTCCTTTCTTTTTTATGCTACCGCATCATGATTATCAAATTGATGAAAGATAGACTTACTTTGCCTCATTTTACGCAAGTTATACGATCACTGCTATTATCTCCTTTCTTTGGTTTTCACTTGACTCCATGCCCAATGAACTGTTTCCCTGGTCCAACCCCAAAACTCTAAAAATCCAAAACTATCATTTACCCATAAATCTGCCCACCATTTCACACTTATCGAAGATCATGTTGTGACATTGTTCGAGAGATCCCTCTTGGGTTGGGAGGGGGCAACTTCCAATCCAAAGTGGTTTGAGGTTGCCTTAGGATTGATTTGCTGCAACCCAAATTCAGTTCCGAGTGTCAAAATTTTGGCGTCGTTGTCGGGGAATCGAAGTTGATATCTATCCCTGGGAGAATGACATTTTCATAGTCCCAAGGCCTGGTTGAGCAGTCGGTGATAGGCAAATATTGGTTGCACATGCTCTGGAAACTCCATTAAAAGTTTCCGATGGTGATTTCACTGGCAGGAGAACTCAGAATTACAGCTTTCGCGTACGGTCGCCCAATGGATGAAGTCACTTGGTCTACTGTTCTTGGCACTTTATGAGAAAGTACCATCCCTAGATGGATCCTATGTTGTAACAGATATTGAAAATTTCCGATATTACTTAGGCACTTTCGCCCAAATTTAACAACACAGTGATCAACAAGCACAGAAGGGCTTTGCCAAGAATCCCACCTAGAGCCTTTGCATGGGATTTCATCGGTGAAATATTTCAATTTCTGGGATTTCTTAGGAAGCCCAACCTCCGTGAATTTTATGACAGTCGAACACTGAAACATGGAAGTTTTTTCACAACTTCCGTTTATTGCGAACCAACCATTGTATTTTACAGACCCGAAGGAAACCGCTTGTTGTCGCCAATGAGAACAAACTGGTAGTCAGCACATGGCCAGCTCAGACAAAAATCTCTTCGGAACTTCTTTGCTTAATGCCACTGGAGAAGATGCCAAAAGGTTTCTTATATTGTTCTTGTGCTGGTGTTAGTCATCTTATATTTTTGATTGGGCTGATTTCAGGAAACACTTGGATGGCTGCTATGGTGCAAAGTCCTCAAGTCAGTCTATTAAGGTTAATAATAGTGTACTCGGCCATTGGGTTCACGTGTATATTTTTCTTATTCCTTAGGTACCTCTTGGCTGTTATTTTGTGGCTTAAGGCATCAAAATCCTTCTTTTCTGAGCTTCTGACTTCTTCATCGCAAGCACCAATGGGATTCTTTGATGCAGCTCCATTGGGAAGAGTTCTGAGCAGAGTTTCTTCAGATTTCAACATTCTTGATGTAGACATTCCTTTCAGCTTTGTCATCTGCATGATATCTACTAGAAATGTTTACAACAGTCTTGGAGTTGTGGCTGTTGTAACATGGCAAGTTTTGTTTGCCGCCATTCCAACGATTTATTTGACCTTTCAACTCCAGAAATACTAATTTTCTTCTGCTAAAGAACTGATGAGACTGAACGGTACAACGAAATCACCTATTGCAAATCATTTTGGTGAGTCCATATCAGGAACAATGACCATTCGGGCTTTCAGGGTTGAGGATCGGTTTTTGAAGAAGAACTTTGACCTTATTGACAAAAAATTGAGCCCCTTTTTCCATAGTTTCTCGGCGAATGAATGGTTGATTCAGCATCTGGAGATGTTAATTGCAACTGTTCTTTTCTCCTCTGCTATTACTATGGTTCTACTCCCAAAGGGAAGCTTCAACCCTGGGTTTGTTGGGATGGCCCTATCTTATGGTCTATCATTGAACATATCGTTGGTTTCCAGTATCAAATCCAATGTACACTTGCAAACTACAATGTTTCTGAAGAACGCATCAAACAGTACATGCACATTCCAAGTGAGGCACCAACAGTTATAGAAGATCTCAGACCACCAGATAATTGGCCCTTGCATGGGAAGGTGGAATTACAAGACTTGAAGATTAGATACAGATCCAACAGTCCCCTTGTTTTATGGGGAATTACATGTACATTTGAAGGAGGGAAAAAGATTGGCATTGTTGGCCGAATAGGAAGTGGGAAGACCACTCTCATTAGTGCCATTTTTCGATTAGTTGAACTTGCAGGATGTAGAATCCTTATAGATGGTTTGGATATTACCTCTATTGGGCTTCATGATTTTCGGTCACGCCTTGGGATTATTCCTCAGGAGCCAACTCTTTCTTGTGGAACTGTTCGCTTCAACCTAGATCCATTATCTGAGCACTCAGATTTGATAATTTGGGAAGTTCTGAACAAGTGCCAACTTGGAGACATTGTAAGAGGGGCAAAGAAATAAGTAGAGAAGTCGCAAGCACTGTGCGTCCAGAAATCTGAACTTTCTTGTTGTTTTCTGAGCAAACAAAACAAGACCATTGGAGATAATGCATGTTACTGGAGGGACACCATCTGATTGTGAATGCTTCAACGTGTCCATCAGCTCGTCGAAATGCAAAGGGTCGTTATTAGTGAAGGACCGACATAGTTCGGCTAGTTTGGAGGTCTGACCATGTTCCGAAGGCAGGCCATCTGGAACCGTCTCAAATCTAAATTCCGGTGGAGATTTAACAGATTCCATGGATCCGGGTCCGATGAGGCGCTCTTATATATATTGAGTATTAACGAAGGTGATATAGAAGCCGTGAGCATATAGAATCTGGGCCAGCTGCATCATAGCGTTAATGTAACCCTGAGCAGGGAAAGGGAAAATAACAACATGAGGTCGTTTATTTAGTAGCACCATTGGTAATGCAGAGAAGAAGATTCCTCGAAGAGGAAAGTAAGAGGCCAGAGATGTGATGAGGGAGGAGCATGTCAGAAAAAAACGACTACATACTGATGCCATTTCCCGAATCAGCTTTACTAGTCGAACTGACAAATTCATAAATTGATCGCCACAACACGCACAGTGTCCATATCCCTCTGTGGAACATGAAAAGTCTTATTTCGATAATTACAACTAATGCCGAGCCAATCGAACTCATATATGGGTGCCCACAGTGACCATTTGCATTGCAGCAGTTACGAAGTTGAAATTTTGGATTCGAGTGAATTTGTTGTTTTTTACAGTATGTATTTCCGTTATAATAACTTCCAAACGCTTTGTAAAGCGATGACACCCAGCATTAAAGTTAAACCATACAAAGCGATCATCCATTAGTAACGGTTCAAAGAGCTGGTAGAGTACCTAGCAGTCGCAGTTTTCCATGAAGGCGAACCGTTTCATATTTCCCGTAACACTAAGAGTTTTATTTTAGATTTTTTCTCTTTTAAAAGACTGATGTATGTAACAGAGGAAAAGGGGGGCGCGAGGGCGAGTTGGGGAATAAACCTCTTGTGAAGAGGTGTTCCTTTGTATGTTGAGTTATTTTGTAAATCCGAATTGGAGTTATATAGATGATGTATTTATTTGAGACTGTGAGATTCATCACGGTTGATTCCTTCAGTATGTTCTTTCTTATTTCAACTGTGTTAAATCTGTTTGGAATTCATTTTATATGCTCCTTACCCAAATTTGATATATACGTGTTGTCATTATCATATTGTTTATTTCTTCCTTTTTTTTCAGCTGTGTTAAACTTGTTTGGAATTCATTTTATATGCTCCTTACCCACAGTTGATAAATGTGTTGCGTTCTATGGTGACTGATCAGAATTCGTTCCAGATAAGCGATCTGCATCTAGTTATCATCCTTCGTTTGTTTTCCTCTAAAGATTATTGTAGTGAAAATTCCTCCTTGATAGATGCTTTCACTGTGATGGCCTTTCCTTTCTTTTTTCTGCTACCGCATCATGATTATCAAATTGTTGAAAGATAGACTTACTTTGCCTCATTTTCCGCAAGTTATACGATCACTGCTATTATCTCCTTTCTTCAGTTTTCACTTGACTCCATGCCCAATGAACGTTTTCCCTGGTCCAACCCCCAAACTCTAAAAATCCAAAACTATCATTTACCCATAAATCTGCCCACCATTTCATGCTTACCGAAGATCATGTTGTGACATTGTTCGAGAGATCCCTCTCGGGTTGGGAGGGGGCAGCTTCCAATCCAAAGTGGTTCGAGGTTGCCTTGGGATTGATTTGCTGCAACCCAAATTCAGTTCCGAGTGTCAATACCATGAAAGGAGGAAAAAACAATTCATTCCTTTACAATGGAAAATTAGTGAAATAATATTGAAGAATGCTGAAAACATTGACGAATATGCATCTCAATTTGATCACTTTGATTTAAAGGTGGTAGAAGAAATTAAAGGGTTTTAACCAAATAAATTGTTCATGAAACATATGATTTATGTGGGTTACAATGTCTCATATTTAACACCTTTCTATTTGGATAAGAGGAAGATGAAGACAAAAACCCTAAGGAATTTTCTATTGAAGATATTAACATTGTTATCAGTACCAATGAACCACATCGACAACATGGAAGAATGATAAATGAAAGGAGTACTCGTTCTCCCAATGTATCTCAAAGAAGCTGCTCACAAAAACAAAATTCCTAGCCAACAACACAAGGATAAAAGAAGTCTTCAATCGATGATTCTAATGATGGAAGAGACCAAAACCATCCTAAGGGAAATTTGGAATAAACCCACAAACATCTTGTAACGATTAAAAGAGAAATACCAATTAATGAGAAAGAAGTAGACAAGTTCACACCCCGAAGATGAATGTTTTTCTCAAATACATGGATTTGGATGCCAATATGGAAGATATAGAATTTCTGGATAAAGAGAAAAGGATTCAAGAAAGTCGGGAAGTTGCAGTTGAATTGGTAACACAACAACCAGTTCTCTTTGAAGAAGAATATATTACTCTTCATAATTCCCTATTTGATAAAAATTCAATGAAATTATTCTTTGAAAGAATTCATTCCAAAAACAAAAAGGTTCAAGGAAGGTCAAGTTTAGAAGTTGACCTAAAAGGGATTCCACTGTCGAACATAGTAGAGATCCATGAATCTAAAGGCTCGTACTTGAGGATTTCAATAGGAGAGATGAAAGTTGAAAACACCATACTTAAATAAAGTATTAAAGAATTGTTGGTTGTGGAGCCTGATTATCTTCCTGATGCAGAGGTCCTTTGATTTCAGCCATGTCTATACCCCATGAAGTATTTACACCCCAGAAGTATGTACACTCTTCCACGCGGGGGAGTGCAGAGGGGGGGTACCCCCTCTGCGGGGTCCGGGGGGTCCATCCCCCCGGCTGGGGGGTCTGGGGGCAAGCGGGCCCCCAACGGGGGTTTGGGGGCAGCGTCCCCCGATGGGGGTTCGGGGGAAAATCCCCCGAAGAAAAAATTGCCTTATAAAAGTATATTGTAATTTCATTGTAAATCTGGACCGTTCATTATAACGTCGCAGATATAACGGTAGAGATTATGTTAGGGTTTTTTGCCCTAGAAGGAAACCCTCTTTTATGAGGGAAATGTATTGCGGCCATGTATGAGAGTGAATATTGTATTCTGAGAGAGGAGACTGTGAGAGAAAGAAGAGGAAGTTACAGCGGGTTTTGCTGTAGGTTGTATCCCTTCATTTGTTGGATAATAACAAAGGAAGGACCTGGCAATTTCTCTGGTGGATGTATCCCACATTGGGTGAACCACGTAAATCTGTGTCTCTCTTGTATTGTGTGTCTTCTGTGTTTTTTTTGTTTGTTTCTGCATTTGTTTTATTTTATTGCTCCGCGGTCCTGTTTTTCTAACAACTGGTATCAGAGCGTAAGGTAACTCGTAGGAAAAGAGGGTTCCTGGTTCGAGTGGGAGCAATGTCGGAAGATGGAAAGTTTAGGGTCGA
>ML789292.1:248209-267725 GCA_009831015.1 Picea engelmannii
TTATACTTTTCCTTCTAATTCTCTGTTGAGTTAGGTTAACTCCCAGGGTTAATCTTCTATTCTTCTGTTGAGTTATCTATTACTCCTTTATCCTTACCCTTTCTTAAGTCAACTTAAAAATATAACTTTTAACTTCTTGACTTCCCCCCCCTTCAGTGTGAGACTATGACCTAGTGGAGGTGCCCAGGTCATTGAGTCTCCTCCTCACCTCTCTAAGAGGTGGGGGACATTACAACCAACTCCCTTATAAGACATGATCTACAAAAATTGAAACTAAACCTTGTGTAGACTTGTAATACTTGACTTGGTTTTCTAGTAAAGCAATATTATTTTCTAAATTATCCACATCAACTACTTTTGAATTTTACTTATCAAGTGTAACATGAGTGAGAGCTAACCCCAAAGAGAGAAACTCATTCAACTTGGTTTTCTTAGTGTTAAACACTTGCTCCTTTATTGTGTATATGAACATATTGTCCAAATATATTATTTTTATCCTCTGTGAATGCTTGATAATGTTTTGTTTTCTCTTATTGTATGCTATTAATTCTAAATATGCCACTTCCTCATCAAGGTCTGGCATATTCTAATCAACCCAATATAAAGTGTTATCCAAGATACTAGATGTAGCTATTTTCTCCATTTTATGTCTTTTTCCTTGATTTCCTCCCCTTTTGTTGTGCCATCTTTAGGAACAATTAAATCCTCCATTATTATATCAATGAAACTATCTGGAGGTGGCACAACTTGTTGAGTTGGTTGTTTGGATGTTTCACCTTTAGATTGATGTCCTTGGTTATGTTCTTTGTCTCCTTCATCTTCTTCTTGATAGTTTCCATTTTGGATAGTCTTTCGCTTTCAACTTTCTCTTCCTCCAATTTCTTCTTAGGTTCAACTACTTCCTATTCAATTAAGTTGTTTCTTTTCTCTCTTTCCCCTACCTCCATTATTTCTTTCTCAACTTCTTCCCTCAGTGTATGTTCTTCTAATTATCTTAGTTGCTAAGATTATGCTTCTCATATGGATTGTACCTCTTCAAATTTAATATTTTCTTCTTCCTCTTTCTTTAGTAACCTATCAACCTCAACCAATTTTTGTTTGATCCTTTCCATTTGTTCATTAAAGGTCATACTATGAGAGGAAGTAAAATCTTTTGATTTTAGTCTCATGAACACTTCCTCCCATGCAGTTGCATTCTCATATGGCATTTCATGATCCCACTTCTCGTGTGCATAAGGACATGTTATAGAAAAAATAACACTATGTTTGGCAACCAGTCCTAGAGGGTCATGCCTCCAGAATTTCCCCTGTGGAAACCTATGCTCCAACATCACATTAGCCTCTTGTGTAGATTGTATTGAGTTTATGAGTCCATAGTTCCCAATATATATGTTATAGGGAAAAACACGTTCTCTTCCTAGAATATTTATCCAATGATGAATTAAAACCCTATAGAATGGTTTGGTAGGAAATTTCCCCAAGAATTAATCTATTGGGTACTTTTTTGGGTAATAAGTGAGGTGGAGTAGTGACCCATAATTCCTCAAATATGTATAATCCTCGTGAAGATATCAATTTCTTGTGCTTCTCAGTAGCCTCATTGCCTCTCTACTTATCCTAGGGCATTCTTTATAGAATATCAATTAATAGAGAGGGGAGGAAATAAATCACAAAGCTATGCATAAATTCTCTTGTATTAATTCTCCTACATAGCCTAACAATAAGCATGTATTGGAGCCTCTACTATATTCCAATTCCAATTCCACCCTGGGAAAATATTACTAGCACAAATGATATCAAGTAAATATGATGCAATGTGAAAATAGGGGAATGTTTTAGAGTTGGTATTTTTATCTTTCTCAATATCTCTATTCAAGTAATGAGACAAAAGGGCATCTTAATTGAAAATTGATTCTATAGTAATATTAGTGTGAACTACAGGAACTCATGCATCTTTAAAGTGTATGTGGTTAGGATCACCCTATAGTCTATACATTAATGCCATGACATAGATGTATGGGTTTATTAAATTGATCATTATGTATATGCCATCATTTTTCCCAAAGTATATTTTATCCTCCACCTATTAGCTTGCCAAACTCTTCTTGATATCGTTGTCTCGATGAAATTTCTCAACAAAGCTAGTAATAATATACTTCTCAGGTTGATGAAGTCTGCAATATTTTTCAAGTTCTGATAGCTGATAATAGGCTATACATCTCCCTTCATCATTCAAAACAGTTCTATTATCAATATATGTATTCATTATCACCCATTCAATATCCTCTAAACATGGCATAATTGGGGTCCTTGTAGCAATGGTGTGTAAGTGAGATCTTCTAATTTTGGTAAATTCCAAATCATTTGTATTCCTCATAGTAGGGTCACTAGGTGGAACTATATCATGATATTCATGTTCTTTAAATCTTCTATATACTTCACTCCATCTAGGAAAATGAATTTTAGCATTGATCAAATATCCAATGTCTCCAAATATGGGACATATAGCCTCAATTTATGGTTTGGATAATTGAATAAGCAGTGTGAGGTGTTCATGATAACCTCCATATCATTGTCAATTTGTTCAATAGGTTCTGTGATTTCTTTTTTCCCTTTTGGTGATTGTTTAAGAAAACTCGAGGAAGATCTCCTAGAAGGCATGCTATATGGATTGACAATAAAATTGAAATTACTAACTTTATATGATGAGACAAAGTCTATTATTTATTGAAGACTTAATAGATTCTATGTAATGATAGAAGAAATAAAATATCCAATCAATTTTAGCTAGTAGTGATAAATTTAATGAAATAGATAGAGAGAAGGTTCTTCATACACTTATCTAGTTGGTTTTAATTGATATATAAAATGATCAAAGATCTAAATTATGTTGGTGATGAATTCACAGATAACTATAATTTACCAAAGAAATTGTTCATGGGATACTAAAATGTCAAAGTTTGTTGTTTGCTCCAATTGCTAAAAACAAAATAAGATTTCCAATGAAGGGAATAACTTGTATTCATGTGTTTATATAAAGTAAGATTTCAAAATTATTTCATGATGAATTCATAAACTCAGAGATGTAATAACATTTGGAATATCAATGGCCAATGCCGTCAGATAAGACATCCCAACTACTAATCCAAACACATTAATTGTAGGTCGATAAGGTTTCAATAGCTATTGTGTGATACTTTTCATCTTGATCAATTTTACTAATTGGGGGAATTTTGAGGTAAAAAATGGGCCTCAAAACAAAAATGTACTATCAAAATCAACTTTAAAAGAACCAATAAGATTCAAGATGATGGAGTTAACCATAAGGGTAAATAATTTTGGAGGGAGAGGACGAAAACTAGTTTTTTTAATCGTATTTTTGACTTATCTATTTACAGGTTTACTCAAATTTCAAGTGTAGGCATTTATTGGATGCAAAATCAAATTATGCATCCAACAAGTACTCACTCCACATACTTTTGATAGATTCAGTAAGATCATTTGGAAATACATGAAAAAATGTGTTTCTTTGAGAAGAAACATGTTTTTTCATGTATTTCTAGTTTATCTCATTGTGGGTCTATCAAATTCAAAGAAACATCTTTTTTTCATGTATTTCTAGTTTATCTCACATTGGGTCTATCAAAAGTATGTAGAGTGGGTATTCGTTGGATGTGGAAAAAAAACATATTTTCATCATGTATTTCCAGTTTATCTCAGTGTGAGTCTATCAAAAACATGCAAAGTGGGTATTTGTTGGATGTGAAATTTAATTATACATCCAACGAGTTCCTACACTTGAAATTCGAGTAAACCTGTAAGGAGATAAGTTGAAAAATATGATTTTAGAAAGCAATTTTCTTCCTTTCCCTTTGAAAATTCATATCTCTTGTTTTATTCTTTTATTATTTTCCTTAGAAAGACCATTTGTACCTCAAATTCCCCCTAATGAGTTACATTAATCTTTCCATTATGTGAAAATTTTAAAAGTGAAGTGAAAAGGCATGGTGATGGATGATAGAAATAACTTTAATAAGAGAAAAGATTTAAAACCATTTTGTAAAAGCCAAATGTCACTCCGAGGCACTATCCTTTCAAACTTGTATCAACGAATTTTAATACATTTCTCAAAAGTCATGCTTTAATTTATGGTAATTGAAAGTCATTGTTTCCTCCCATCATCGAAGAACATTTACAGTTTTACCTTATTGGGTGTGATATTGTCTTTTCATCGAAGCTCTATTAAGACTTTGGTAAAAGTCACAAACTATTTTTTGTTCCAATTGAAAAGACCTAATTACATTGCGGCATTATTGGAGATAATTTATCACTTTACCAAAGATATTTCTTAACTTTCATCGAAATATAAAGTTTATTTCTACTCTAATTGGAATGCACATGTTACCATCATAGCGCAAGAACACCTTAAGATTTTATCAGGGTAAGTTTTTTTAACTTTCATTAGAGTGAAAATTGAACTTTTGTTTCGATCATTACGGGACGTTTTTCACTTTTTCTTACATTGCATTGTCGGATTTTCTTTTTAACAAACCTTCCTCTAACAAGTTGAACTATCGGGGTAGGCTTTAATTTTCATCAGAATTCCTTTTATAATATTATTTTCTATGATGCTTATTAGATATTTTTATTTCATTTTTCCAAAATTGAAAGTTCAAACCGACCTCTAATAAGTCAAAACTATATGGGTGAGTTATCAACTTTCCTCCAAGTTAAAAGTGAAATTTCGATTCCGATGAAAGTGAAAATGAAAAAGGTTCTCTGATAAGGTTTAAAAAAACTATTTTTGAAACTTTAACTTTGGATTTTTTGTATTTTTCTTGAATCATAACTTCAAACAAAATAAATAATTTATAATTCTATAAGGAAACCCCAAAAATAAAAGATGAAAAAGAAAAGTGGTATCCTATTCTTTTTTGAAATTTTAAAGTGTGTTGAGTTCTCAACAAATTGTGATATACTAGATGAATCCAAAATATCCACCTCTAATTCTCCTTTGTATTTTCTTGACAATGGTTTATGTTCTCTTATTGTATGTTATTAATTCTAAATATGCCACTTCCTCCATAGGATCTAGTATATTCTAATCACTCTATGATAAAGTGTTATCCAAGCTAATAGGTGTAGTTATTTGCTCCATCTCTATGTATTTATCCTTAATGTCCTTCACTTTTTTTTGGCATGTTTAGGAATAATTAAATCCTTCATAGCTAGATCAATGAAATTACCTGGAAGTGGCTCAACTTGTTGTGCTGGTTGTTTAGATGGTTTACCTATAGATTCTTGTCCATGGTTATCTTCTTTATCTCTTCCAACTTCTTCTTGATATATTTATATTTTAGATGTTCTTTCCTACTCAAATTTCTCCCCCTCCAATTTTTTATTCATTACAATTCTTCCTCTTTTGATTTCTTATTCAGTTCAACTCTTGCTAATCTCTCTCGTTCTTGTGCCTCCAAGATTTCCTTCTCAAATTCGTCCTTCAATATCTATTCTTCTACCTATCTTACTTTCTTAGCTTTTATTTCTTGTTTGGATTGTGCATCTTCAACTTTAATCCTAACTTCTTCCTCTTTTTTTAAAAATATCTCAACCTCAACCAATTTCCATTTGATAATTTCCATATGTTCATCAAAGGTCATACTATGAGTGGGAGTAAAATATTTTTATTTCATTCTCATGAGCACTTCCTCCTATGTAGTTGCATTATCATATGACACTTCATGATCCCACTTCTCATGGAAATAAGGCCATGTTATAGAAACAATAACACTATGTTTGGAAACTAGTCTTAGAGGATCATGCCTTCATAATTTCCCTCATGGAAACCTGTACGGGCCAACATTGCATTTTCCTCCTATCTGCTTTGTTTTGAGTTCATTAGCCCGTAAGTCATAATATACATGTTTTAGGGAATACAATTTCTCTTCCTAGACTCTTTAGCCAATGATGCATTAAAACCTTGTAGAATCATTTGGTAGATAATTTACCCAAGAATTAGTCTATTGGGTACATATTTGGGTAATAAGTAAGGCTGAGTAGTGACTCCAAAAATATTGACATATGTATAACCATCTTGAAGATACCAATTGCCTATGTTTCTCAATAGCCTCATTGCCTCTCTACTTATACTAGGGAATTCTTTACAAAATATCAACTTATAAAGGGGGGAAATAAAGAAACCACAAAGTTGTGCATAATTTCTCTTATATTTATTCTCCCACATAGTCTAAAAATAAACATGAATTGCAACTTTTTCTATATTCTAATTCCAATTCAACCCTAGAAAAGGGTTGTTAGCACCGACGATATCAACTAAATATGATTTCATGTAAAAGTGGGGAATGTTTCAAAGTTGGGGATTTTTAGCTCTCTCAATGGCTCTAATCAAGGAATGAGACAAAATGGCAACCTAATAAAAAATTGATCATATAGTAATAATAGTGTGAACTAGAAGAATCCATGCATCTTTGAAGTGGATGCAGCTAGGATCTCCATATAGTTTACACATTAATGCCATGTCATATATGTATGGGTCTCTTAAATTGATCATTGTGTATATGCAATCATTATTCCCAAAGAGTTTCTTATCCCCCGCCCACCAACTTGCCGAAATCTTCTTGATGGCATTGTCTTGATGAAATTTATCAACAAACCTAGTTATCATATACTTTTCATGTTGATGAATCTTGCAATATTGTTCAAGTTATGATGGCTGATAAGAGCTTATACATCCCCCTTCATCATTAGACATAGTTATATTATCAATATATATGTTCTTTATAACACATTCGATAGCATTTGAATAGGGCATAGCTAGGGTCCTTGATGAAAAGTTGTGTAAGTGAGATCTTCTAATGTTGGTAAATATAAAATCATTTGTGTTTCTCATAGCCCCGTCACTAGGTGGAACTATATCAACATAGTATTCTCTAAATATTCTATAGACTTCATCCCATCCAGGAAAAGGAATTTGATAATTGGTCAAAGATTCAATTTCCGTTCAATTTTAGCTAGTTTTGATAAATTTCAATGAAATGGACAAAGAGAGGGTTCTTCATAAACTTACCTAGTTGATTTTAACCAATATATAAAATCATCAAAGCTCTGAATTCCACTGGTGACAAATGCATTGATAATCAAAATTCACCAATTAAATTGTTCACAAGATACTAAAGTGGAAAATTTTGCTTCTCACTTCGATTGCTAAAATACAAATAATATTTTTGACAAATGAAATAACATGTATCCTTGTGTTTATATAAAGTAAGATTTCAAAATTATTTCATGATGAATTCATAAACTTGGATATTTATTAAGATTTCCAATCATAATGGCCACTCCAATTGGACAAGACATCCCATCTAAATCCAAAAAACATGAGTTGTGGGCCGATAAGGTTTCAAGAGCTATCGGGTGAAACTTTTCATTTTGATCGATGTTGAAATTAATATTTCCATTCCATGAAGATTTTAATAGTGAAGTGAAAAGGTATGGTGTTCGGCGATAGAAATAACTTTAATTGGAGAAAATACTAAAAATTGTGTTGTAAAAGACAAACATGACTCCAATGCACTATCCTTTAAAACTTGTATCAGTGAATTTTAATCTGTTTCTCGAAAATCATAATTTGCTTTATGGTAATTGAAATTCATTGTTTCCCCAATCATCAGAGAACACTTGTTTTCACTAGAAAATTTCACATTATATTAAGATATATAATTTGTTCACAATGTCAAAAATATTACAGCCATAGTACTCGCCTTGAGTAATATTCTCTAGCCATATCAGAGAATCTACAAAGTACATTAATGAGCCCTTCAAAAAACTATCTTATGAGACTATTCAAACAATAGACAAAAATTTTACAATTTTTTTTTTGTCTTACATAAATACCAAAAAAACACTACCACCCCATATGTCTTCTCACAGATAGAGACCATTAAAATATCAACTAGTACAACTTTAAAAAGTGTCTTGGTCCCTCATGATCATCTACCCACTGATTGTATGCTATGGATCCTAGACGTGTGGTGAGGGCCTTTTTTGATAAAATATCAGCCTCAAGATTCTCTTCTATGTATACATGCGCAAAAGTAATGACTGAAAAGAACTTGAAGAGTTCCTTTATCCTGTCCATCCAACAGTCTATTGAGATTGCCTAAAGAGATCCCTTGTTATTTATCCAATCAATTACAACTTTTGAATCCCCTATGACATGGAAGTCTGTGATATAAAGTCTATGAGCCAAGGCAAGAGCAGCCCAAGGACCCAAAATTTCTGCTCTTGTGTTTGATCCTCCTCCACAATTGAGTGTCCACCTATAGACTAAATGTTCATTGAGCTTGATGACTCCACCTGCTCCACTTTGTTCCCCATTTTTTTGAGTAGCCCCATTGAACCATCCTATGATTTTATTAAGTGTTAAAATATGGACTGAACGTATAAAAGAGTGCAAAGGTTCTTGTGGTCTGTGGCTTCTCACTGCACCTGGGGAGAGAAAAATGACCTTCTCCAAAGATGGAATCTTTGACTCAAAAATAGCCAAGTTTCTTTCAAGCCAAATGAACCAACATATGAATGTTGGCAAAGATGAAAGACTATGATTCTGGAAGGCCCATATTGCAAAACAATCCTTCACTGAAGTTCTTGTCCACCCTGTAGATAGCTTGTATTTCTCTTTGATATTTTTCCAAACAGTGTGAGTGAATGGGCAGTGTACAAAAAGATGTATTCCAAATTCCCCGTTTCCTTTGCAAAGATGACATAATCCTGGACCAACCCAACCTCTCTTTTGGAGGTTATTCCATGTAAGTAATTTGTCTTCAAAGAGAAGCCAGGAAAAAAATGTAATCTTTTGTGGGCAATCCCAACCCCATAGTTTTCTCCTCCAACCTCCTATTTTGTTCTTCCACAGCTCGGCTGCCATCACATTGTATACATTTTTTATTGTTATCAATCCTGAACAATCACCACCAGTCCATATTAACTCATCTTGTTTGTCAGAAATAGAAATACCAACTCCAATCAAGATCATCCTGTACTAGTCCCATTCAGAAGCATAGTCACCCTCAAGTCCCAAATATGTACTATCAAGCCAGTTGGAGCAAATTGACCCCTGTATAAATGCACGACTTGCTTGAAATATAAAATACACATTTTTGTTATTTAAACATGTAATCAACTCAACAGAAAGAAAGGAATCCTCCCCCATGCCCAAAATTTCATCCTTTCCAGCAAGAATGGAGTCACCCACACCCAGTTTCCAAGAGAGTCAGTGAAAAATCAAAGGTAAAGAGTTTAGAAGGTTCTTCCTGGATTGAGAGACAAAGGACGAGACTGGCAGAGCTGAGCGTAGCTAAGTCGACAACGAAATATGGGAGAATTATTTATCTTTTAAGACCCTCTGCCAAATACCTGGATGCATCAATCCGCGCCACAATGATTTTGCAGCCAATGATCTCGAGAAACATAAGATGTTTCTAAGTCCCCAGCCGCCAAACACTTTGGGCTTTGATATAGACTCCCAATTGCATAAGTGAAAGGTTGAATTTTTTTTATTACTAGACTAGAGAAAGGAGAATGCCAGTTTATGAATACGGTTCAGAACTGTAGCTAGGATGTGTGCCAAGGCCAACCAATAAACCGGTTGGATTTCGAGCACTGCTTTTATCAAAACATATCTTCCTCCCAGAGAAAGAAAACGATTGCACCAATGGAAAATTCGATTATCATATTTTAGCAATAGCCACTGCCAGTCCTCCACCTTGTGATTATCCATCTTTAAATAAAAACCCAAATATTTAAACCTGATCGAAAGACTCAAGAAGCTGAAGTGAAACAACGATTTCAAATCACCAAGAAGAACCTGTTGGACACCAATGTGTAGGAAGGTATACTTATTAACATTGATCGCCAATCTAGATGCACCACATAATGCATTTAAGAGTGTGTGAATTTTCTGCCATTCAAAAAAGGAAGCTTTAGACATAATAAGCACATCATCCACAAATAGTATATGGAGAATGTTTACCATCCTATAAACCTTTATACCCGTCAACTTCCCTTCAGAATGACTTTTTTTCATAGAGAGGCTCAAACCCTCCATCACTAGGATAAACAACAGAGGGGACAGTGGGAAACCCTAACGCAATCCTTTGCCACTATTGAAGAATTTGGTAGCTTCCCCATTGATCAGAATGGCATATGTTGCTGAGGCAACACATCCCATAATCCACCTTGTCATAAGATGTCCAAATCCATAGTGAATAAGCATAAGCCTTAGATAATCCCAGTTAGTGAAACCATAAGCCTTTTTTAAATCCAACTTCAATATAATAGCCTGAATTTTTTTTTCTTTAATGCTGTGAAGGCACTTCTATGTTGTTCCAATGGAATCAAGAATCTGTCTACCCTTGAGGAAACCCAATTGTTCTTTAGACAATGTACGAGAGAGAATTGGTGTGATTCTCCTCGCAATTATCTTTGTAAATGTTATAACAAAGATTTCACAGAGCTATAGGATGAAATTCAGAGAAGGAAGTAGGATGGTTGGTTTTCGGAATCAGAGCTATGAAAGTAGAATTAATTGGACGTAAAAAATCACCACGAATTTTGGTTTCCTCCACCATAGCAAGTAAATCTGGACCAACCATATCAAATAAGTGAAGGGAGAATTCTACAGTCCACCCATCAGGGCTGGGAATTTTGTTCTTGGAAAAACCTTTAAGAACTTCTGATATTTCCTCAAGTGTACAGGGATTTTCTAAAGAAGTGACTTCTTCATCCAATACAAGCTTTGGGTACAAGCTAATAGTATCCAATTGTGCACGCAAATTTAGCTGCCTCGTGTCTTGAAAAAATGAATTAAAATAAGCTATTGCTTCATCTTTAATTGCATCCCGACCTGAATGAACTCTGCCATCTTCATCAATTATGTACCAGAGATGTTTTTTTGTTTCTCCTGTAGCTCGTAGATCTGTGAATTTTTTTTGTATTATTGTATCCACTCTTAATACAGATGGCCCTACTCTTTTTCCTCCAACGTTCTTCTTCAACCAATAGGAATTTGTTGCATTCTTCCTCCAACAACATCAAATGATGATCTAAATCATCAGTGAGAGATCCTTTAAATTTATGAACATAGAGCAATTCCAAATCAGCTTCCAACTTTTTAAAAAAAGCATGTTCTCGAATACTTTTTGCTTTCAACCATAATTTAACCCAATTTTTAAGGAGTGTAAAATTATTGACTAATCTTCTTTGTGCCCCTTCGAATAACTGGAAACGAGCATCATACCAAACTTCACTAGCTACAGTAGCAAAAGAATTATCCCGTAACCAAACTAGATTGAACTTAAAAGGATGAGATGTCACCGATAGACTAGTATCCAGTTGTAGAATAATAGGAGTATGATTAGAAATGTATGGAAATTCCACCCATGATCTATATCTCATAGATGGACCTATTAAATCCTCTGCCACAAAAAATATATCAAGTCTTTTAGCAATATTGGAATCTCCTGATCCGCCATTATGCCGCGTTGGTGCCAGCTCAATTGGGGCCACATCCACCAATGAAGAATTATCAAACAACTCCTTGAAATAGAGTGCCAAAGGGTATGTCAAATATGCCAAACCCCAAATCTCATATGATTTTAAGGTGAAGTTCGGATCCCCTACCAAAATTATATCTGTATGAGCTAATAGACCCCTGTCTTCCAATTTTTTCCAAAATAACTTTCAGTTTGTGCAAGGACCATAAACATTCAAAAGTGAGATCTTCCTTTTATCAACTAGACTAGAACCTGTCAAAACAATTCCGCCACAAGTGAGGACAGGTGAGAAAACAAAAAAGTGTGGATCCCATGAAAAGAGAAGGCTCCCCGAGTTACCAACCGAGCTAACTACACAAGACATCCATTCCGGCCTGAGAGCATACATGAAATCCCTTGCCTTTTCTTCATTCGTTAAGGTCTCTTGTAAAAAAAATAACATGGGGTAAAGTCTTTGAGAGAAGCCTGCACATAGAGGCCATTTTTAGGGGTCCTCCTACCCTTCTGATGTTAAGAGAGAGAAGAATCATGAATTTTCCCTTGCGAGGGATTTAATGCCTCTAAGCGCCCCTTGGTCAATAGTAGTTTGTAATTGATTAGCCAAAAAGGAAAGATTTGTACCCATTTTTTTTTGGGCACTTCTAGTCTTAACAAGGGACAACTCAAATCCCAGACCTCCAGACCAAGAAAGATCCTTACTAGACGAGACTTCTAAACAAACAGAGATTGTAGCCATTTCACTAGGCTCCCTCGAAACCACCACAACTTTCCCTAAAAAAGTCGGGATAGGAACAGGACTAGTAACCTCCCTATAGGAAAGTACCAAATTAGATAACATCATGTCCAAATAATGCTCACTAGATGCAGGTTCTCCATAACCAGGTAGGAGGGGTGAACCTTCCGCCAATAAAAGCTCAGGAAGTACTGGGTTAGTCGCGACATGAGTATCCACAGTAGTAGTGGAAGGCACAAACTCATCTAATAAAGAAACATGAGTAGATGAAATAGTCTCAGGAATAGTAGCTATTTCCTCCATATCTTTATCCAGAGCCTCAGTTTTATCTGTCACCTCAGATGCAATAGTATTCGAAGAATAAAAAGAATTGAGATGATCTCTTTCCCATGAAGATAAAGTACAGTAAAGTGAAGGAACATAAAGTCTCAACTTACCAACAAAGTTAGAGTTCAAGGATGATGGACTATCCAAATCCCATGCTCCCAGAAAAGTACCATGCTCCTGCGCCTCCAACTCCAGTGAGTAGACACTAGAGATATTCTCCTTCGAGGGTGTCTCATCAAAAGGCGCTCCAAAAGGATGGTGACAATCCTTTCTAAGATGGCCGGTTTTTCTGCAACGTGAGCACCAAAAAGGAATCCCAAGATAGTCTAATCTCTAAGAAAAAACCATGTTGCACCATTCAATATCCAAGGATTCCAACAAACCACGATGTATATCCACCTCCACCCACGAGGATTTTTGCCATTATTTTGTCCCTAGAATGTAAAGTATCCTCTGAAATCTTTATGAAACAACCCAAAACATTTCCTATGGACTCCATAGCTTTTGTATTCCACAACTGCAACGATAGACCCAAAGATGACGGAAACTAAAATATTTCGTCGTCGCGTTGAATTTGATCCTCCATCTCTTAATCATAAGACTACCACCTTCAAACACCCAAAAATTATCTAACATCCTCACCGTGTCTTCAAGAGTTTTGAAGACAAAGCCAAAATAATCCCTCGGTAAGGTCAGAAGCACCGGTGAATAACCTAGAATGGGTTCCCATGTAGCCTGCATCCACTCCGAGACCGAAAGTTTGCAGAGAAAATGATAAGCCAGCCTACCCACCAAAGCACACATGGCGAGTGAACAGGACTCTTCCAGCCCAATATCCATACCCAATAAAATTGTTCGTTTAGTTCTTTTAGGCTTCCATGCCCACGTAGTGCGCTTAGTAGTGTGCCTCTTCACCGACGAGCCTCTTCCCTTTGACTCCAAAGGAAGCGTAGAAAGGGTAGTAAGCCGACCTGTATCCTTAGCTAAAGAACATATAGTGCTATCATCTTTGACAAGGCCAACAACACTATCAACATCAGTAAATAGAGCAGAGACCTGAAGGACCTCCTTACGAAAGGCAGAGCGCGTCAAGGGTGGCTAGAAAACATGCTTAGGAACAGTGAAAGATGAAGGAAGAGCCTCCGCCAAATGTGTTGAAGGATCAAACGAAGTTGCATTAACGGTGCCTTTACTTCCTTGGTTTTTGCAAAGATCATAAACTATTGAGAGAAGACTCGGATGATCCCAAGGTTCCTCTACTTCCACTCTCAAGAGATTTCTGACCTCACCAACCATTATTAAAATCCACCTAACCTTAAAACTCAATAGATTCTGGTAAAACAATAAAAACAAAATGGGATGTGGCACTTTGGGAATGTGAAACACACAAGGGAAGAGTCAATAATAAAAGGTCGAAAAGACTTAAGACCCACCAAACACTTACACTTTTACTTTATTGGGTGCAACATCATCTTTTCACCAGAGCTCTATTAACACTTTGGTCGAAGTCATTTTTTTTTTTTTTGTTTCGATTGAAAAGACCTAATTTTGTTGTGGAAATATCATAGGTAATTTATCACTTTACTGGAGCTATGTATTAAATTTCATCAAAATATAAAGTCTATGATTGGAATGTGCTTTTTTTCATCGTAGTGCAATCAGAGAATACCTTGAAGTTTTATCGAGGTAAGTTTTTTAACTTTCACTAAAGTGAAAATTGAACTTTTTTTCCAATCATCAGGGGATGGTTTCACTTTTTCTTATGTTGCACTATTGGACTTTCTTTTAAAAAGGTGAAATTTCAAGACTTCCTCTGATAAGTCAAACTATCAGAGTAGGCTTTTAACTTTCGTTGGAGTTCCTTTTTTAATTTTGTTTCCATGAGGCTTATCAGAGATTTGTTTAATTTTTCTAAAATTGAAAGTTCAAACTAACCTCCAATGAGTGAAAACTATCAAGGTGAGTTATCAACTTTCGTCAAAAGTTAAAAGTGAAATTTCAACTCCAATGAGAATGATTTTTTTTTCCAAGAAGGTTTTAAGAAGTTGTTTTTGAAACTTTGACTAAGGAGTTTTTGGATTTTTTTTTGAGTCATAACTTCAAACAAAACAAAGAAATTATTATAAATTGAATTTCATCTAACTTGAAAAAAATATGAATTTTATAAGGGAAACACCAAAAATCAAAGAAGGGAAAGAAAAGTGGTTCCCATTTTTTTTAATTTTTTTTAAAATGTGTTGAAGTCTCAACAAATGGTAATTTACTCAATGAATCCAAAATCTCTACATATTTTTCACCTCTATGTTTGCTTGAAAATGGTTTATTTTCTCTTATTGTATGTTATTAATTTTAAATCTGCCACTTCCTCAATAGGGTCTAGTATATTTTGATCACCCCAATATAAAGTGTTATCTAAGCCACTCAGTGTAGTTATTTGTTGCATCTCTATGTCTTTATCCTTGATTTCCTTCTCTTTTGTTGTGCCAAGTTTAGGGATAGTTAAATCCTTGATGGTTAGATCAATGAAACTACTTGGAGGTGGTCTGGCTTGTTGTGTTGGTTATTCAGATAGCTTACTTATAGATTGATGTCCCTAGTTATTTTCTTTGTCCATGAAAACATATTCTTGATATTTCCATTTTATATGTTCTTTCCTTCTCATATTTCTCCTCCTCCAATTTCATTTTTCGTTCAACTACTTCCTCTTTTTATTTCTTCTTCAATTCAACTATTGCTAATATCTCTCTTTCCTTTGCCTCCAATCTTTATTTCTCAGCTTCTTCCCTTGGTATCTATTCTTTTAACTATATTTCTTTCTCAAATTATTATTCTTGATTGGCTCACGCCTCTTCAACTTTAATCATGTCTTCTTCCTCTTTATTTAATAACCTCTTAGCCTCAACCAAATTCTGTCTAGTCCTTTCCATTTGTTCAATAGAGGTCATGCTATGAGTGGGAGTAAAATATTTTGATTCTAGTCTCATGAGCACTTCATCTCATGTAGTTTCATTCTCATATGGCACTTCATGGTCCCATTGCTCATGGGCATATGGTTGTGTTATAGAAACAATAACACTATGTTTGGAAACTAGTCCTAGAGGATCACGCCTCTATAATTTTCCTGGTGGAAACCTATACTCCAACATTGCATTAGCCTTCTATATAGCTTGTTTTGAGTTCATGATCCCATAGTTCCTATAATACATGTTATAGGAAATAAAAGTTCTATTCCTAGAGTATTTAGCCAATGATGCATTAAAACCTTGTAGAATGATTTGGTAGGCAATTTCTCCAAGAATTAGTCTATTGGGTACATATTTGGGTAATAAGTGAGGGAGAGAAGTGACCCCATAAAAAAACAAATATGTATAATCCTATTGAAGTTAACAATTGCATATATGCTTCTTAGTAGCCTCATATCCTCTCTACTTATCCTAGGGAATTCTTTACAAAATTTCAATTATAAAGGGGGGGGAGAGGGGATTAAATAAATCTCAAAGTTGTTCATAATTTATCTTGTAGTTAATCTCCCACATAGCCTAACAATAAACATGAATTGGAGCTTCTATTATATTCCAATTCGAATTCAACCCTGGAAAAGGGTTGCTAGCATAGATGATATCAAGTAAATATGATGCCATGTAAAAAGTAGGGAATGTTTCAAATTTTGTCTTGTTATCTCTCTCAATGGATCTTTTTAAGGAATGAGACAAAATGGAAACCCAATTGAAAATTGATCCTATAGTAGCAATAGTGTGAACTATAGCAAACCATGCATCTTTGAAGTGGATGTAGTTAGTCTCATCGTATAGTCTACACATCAATTCCATGGCATAGATATATGGGTCTCTTAAATTGATCATTATTTATATGCCATCATTTTTTACAAAGAAATTCTTATCCTCCACCATCAACTTTTCAAAATTATCTTGATATTGTTTTCCCTATGAAATTTCTCAACAAATCCAGTAATCATATACTTCTTAGGTTGATGAAGTCTATAATATTTTTCAATTTCTAATGGTTGATAAGAGGCTAGGAATCTCCCTTCATCAATTAACATGATTATGTTATCAACATCTGTATGATTTATCACCCATTCAATAGCCTCTGAACACAACATAAATAGGGTCCTTGTAGCAATGGTGTGTAAGTGAGATCTTGTAATATTTACAAATACAAAATCATCTGTGTTTATCATATGAGGGTCAATAGGTGGAACTATATCAAGACAATATTTTTGTCTAAATATTCTATAGACTTCACCCCATCTAGGGAAATGACTTCGAGCATTGATCAGAGCTTCAATGTCTTTAAAAATGGGATGCAATGGCTCAATTTCAGGTTTGAATAATTGAAAAATTAGTGTGAATTGTTTAGGGGTAACCTCCATATTACTATCAATTTATTCATTAGGTTTCATGATTTTTTTTCCCCTTTTGTGATTTTTAGGAGTTATGGAAGAAGATATCCTAAGAGGCATGTTGTTTGGATTAACAATAAAAATGAAATTACTAAATTTATACAATTCTTTGTTGATGTAGAGTCTATAATTTATTTAACAAATAACATATGTAATGATATATGAAATAAAATTTCCATTCAATTTTAGTTAGTGATGATAAATTTCAATGAAATAAACAAAAAGACGATTCTACATACACTTACTTGCTTGGTTTTCACCAATATATATATATATATATATATATATATATATATATATATATATATATATATATATATATATATATATATATCATAAATTTGAATTACATTGGTGATAAATGCATTGATAACTAGATTTTTCCAAATAAACTATTCACATTATACTAAAATGGAAAAGTCTCTTGCTCACCTTGATTTGCTCAAAAACAAAAGCGATTTCCGGTGAAGGAAATAATGCATATTCGTGTGTTTATATAAACTAAGATTTTAAAATCATTTCATGATAAATTCATAAACTCTCGTATTTAAAAATATTTGGAATTGTAATGGCCACTCCAATTGGACAATACATCCTAGCTACTAATCCAAAAAAATTAATTATAGATCAATAAGGTTTCAATGGCTATCACATGAAACTTTTCATTTTGATTAGTGTTAAAATCTTTCCATTCCATGAAAGTTTTAAAAGTGAAACAAACAAGCATCGTGATCAATGATAAAAATAACTTTAATCGGAGAAAATATTGAAAACCATTTTGTAAAATCCAAACATGACTCAATGCACTATCCTTTCAAACTTGTATCAATGAATTTTAACACATTTATGAAAACTCATGATTACTTTATGTTAATTAAAAGTCATTGTTTCCTCTGATCATCGATCATCAAAGAAAATTTACACTTTTATTTTATTGGGTATGATATTATCTTTTTATCGAAGCTCTATTAAGACTTTAGTCAGAGTCAAAATTTTCTTTCTTGTTCTAATTGAAAAGACCTAATTCTATTATGTTGTTTACAAGAGATAATTCATCACTTTACTTGAGCTTTGTCTTAACTTTCATAAAAATAAAAATTTTATTTCTACTCTGATTGGAACACACTTGTTACTATTGCAACATAATTGAAGAATAACTTGAACTTTTATTAGTTTAAGTTTCTAACTTTCATTAAAGTGAAAAATGAATTTTTTTTCCAATCATCAAGGGATGGTTTTTGTTTTTTCTTACATTGCACCATTGGAGTTTATTTTTATTTTTTGTTTCCACGATGTGATCGGATATTTATTTCACTTTAACAAAACTGAAATTGAAAACTTACCTCTGATAAGTTGTATTACTGGGTTAGGATTTTAACTTTCATCATAGCTCCTTTTTTAATTTCATTTATGTGATGCTTATCAAAGAGGACATGTCGGAGTATTACCCTTAGGCATTTCACCAAATACCTTGAAATGATTGTTGATAACTATTTGGAGATCTAATTGAGAAGAAGATATAGTTGTTTGAACATTAAGTGAGCACAATTGTGCAATTACACCATGGTGTCCCTTTTTGAGTAATTGTTTCATGCTATTAAAGCTTATCACCATAGAGAGTTTCCCTTGGATACCTCTAAGCTCAATTTCCTTTCCTTTTGAGGAAAATCTCATGAAAATATCTTGAAAATTAAGGGCCAATGTTCCTAATGATTGTAACCATTGGACCCCTAATACAACATCAACACACCCATTTGGATGGAAATCATGGGACTATACAGTAAATACTCCCCCATATTGAGCTTAATACTATGTCACTTCCTAGAACACTTTATGGTACCTCCATTTGCAATCATTACTTGGAACTCTGGTGCTAGACATACAAAGTAATTGAGATCTTTTGTTGTTGGATTTATATACAACATAAAATACATACAAACTTATATTGAATCAAGGGACACCGAGAATTATACTCAAGAAATCCTTGAAGGGGAAAATGTATATTACATCATAACATTCCTGTGTGTACATTCTATTGTACAAATGGTCTCTTTATATAACCATAGGTGACCATAACTACTAAGTCTTAATTAGGTAATTAGATCACATCATATCCATAACCATGTCCATAATATCTCCTTAAATCTCTCAACTCAATTCATGAGACCCTCATCCCTAAAATCTCTGCTTATCCTCATCTTTCACTCATACGTAGACATTAAGCTTGGTCTACTCCATTACATTCGTGAAATTATATATTTTAGACACTATCCATAATTCACAAGCATGAATTATTCATTCATACTCCCCCATTATGAATACTTGTTATTTCTTCAGTTGATCTTTGAATTGGTCCAATATTCAACATCTTATTATGCTTTGTCTTCATCTTTTGTCTTTGGTCTTCTTTATTCTAAAGCTTCAATATGCTTCTTGTACCTACATAGTATAAACATCATA
>ML789292.1:273133-289209 GCA_009831015.1 Picea engelmannii
AGTAATGTTATTTTAATTATGTCGGCTTTAGGCCATTATTTGTAATTATACCTCCTAGTCTCCTATATATACCAAGGAGACATTTTCATTTTGAATCATCTTGTACTTGAACATTTTAAGTGGGGTAAAAGGAGGTTCCCCCTAGAAGAGGCTTATTATCTGAAATTATCTCAGTTTCAAGGCGTTGAGTACTTTTCCTGAGGTTTTTCCATGCTATATTGATGTTTGGTTCTTAACATGTACATGGTTCATCAACCATTTTGAATCACAAATCTCATGCGTGTACCTGAAACGCCTCCTACATCATCATCTATCATCATCTTCAGTATGCTTTGGCTTACCCGTACATCCTAGGTTTTGGTGGATTACCATCAACCATTACATTTCTCAAGTGGTTTATGCTTACCACAAACAATACATTAAGTGATTTATGGCTTATCACGAACCCTGCTTTGTCATGAAAAGTGGTTTTTTCTTACCACAAACAACACATTAAATCAAGTGGTTTCTAGCTAACCAAAAACCTTCAACACACAAATTATGGGGGTACACTTGCCTGTTCATGACTTACATCAACATTTACTCAAGTAAATACAATTTCAACTTTTGTTTCACACTAATCTATCCCTTATACAAACATAGGACCAATATCATATTTGTTTCCATCATCAAAACAACATGATCAAAGAGGATCTTCAAACTTCTTATGGATCTCATTCACTATGCATCTCAAATTATTAAACACATGATACTAATTATTTACCTTGCTTTGCTTCCTTCTTCAGTCTTTGTCTTCTTTTGTTGCTTTAGTCTTTGGCCCTTTTGTTGCTTCCTTCTTCTTGTTTGCTTCAAACGTTTTTCCTTGTCCACTGCTTTTCTTCCACTACTTCATTCCTCTTCAATATGACCTTTCCTTTTTCTTATTTTGTTCATGTCTATGATTCCTTTGTATTTATTCTTCTTACATCTTCTTTCATCTTTCTTGCACCTTTCTTTGTCATCTGCTTCTATCTTGTAGTCAACATCATCTTTCCTCTTCATCTGTCTTCTTTCTATTGTCATTTTCTTGCATAATTCTTCATTTGAACCTTCCACTACAAAACCTGCATAAAATTATTTCTTGTAGGATGGGCACCATCATCCAACAAGGAAAATGTAATTTTTTCTTCATGCACTTGTAATTACATACTTACAAAATATGTTTCTTGTTGAATTGTACAATGTCCAACAAAAAAAACCTATGAAATTGGTTTGACAAACTTAATTGACACACAAATTCCATGATTTACATAACTTAAATTTTACTTGACTTTGACAAGACTCAATTATGACTTTCGATTCAATTTTGAAACTTTGAATGACTTTACAAAAAATTCATTACATGACCAAGATATTTGGACTCACATTTGAACTTGACTTCATTCATTACATCAATATATTTCATCTTAACTTGAGCATTGACTCAACATGACTTTATTGTTTCTATTAATAAAATAAAGGACTTCATGATGAGCTTTCCAAAATATTGGTAATATTCGTTGCTTTATCAAATGCAAGAAGACTTGAATACACTATCATTACATAGCATGACTAAAAGTTGACTTTATCTTGGAGTGCTCTATACGAAATAACCCAACATTTATCATACTCCATCCCTTCACATCAACAATGTTACTCACTGAGTGTGTGTGTTCCAACTTTCTTGACACGATGGACTATAAGCACATCCTTGTAGCCCCATAATGCTAACGTTCCAATTTCATTTAACCAATTTTTTTACATGGAATTCACCCGAGTACCATCACTACGAGCTCTTGCATATTTAAACCAATTTCTTTTTTTAAATGCATGCGTGTTTCCATCGACTCTTCAGGAATTCCCGACTCGAGATCCATTCTATTTCTTGCTTGATTTGCAAAGTAGATATACACAATGCATTTTTTAATATAGAAAATCCTATGATTCGATTTCATTCGTCCTCTTGGTGATCCCTTGTGCAATCACCGCTACGAGCCATATGTTCTCAGAATCAAACCATACATCTGCACACTTTTCAGATCTGGTCCACGCTTTGGATTTGCTGCAAATTGGTACGTGCCACAGAGAAAAGATTTACACAAAATTTTTATAACTATTATGAAAATAAAATATACCTTTAAACGTAAGTGGGCATCGTTTCCCTTCAGTACTAGGTTCACAAAACTCATGGATACATTCTATTTTTTCTCTTTGCATGATTCACGAGGATATCGGTGGCCACCTACTTATTCCAACTGGTTCAAAACAATTTTATGGCAATTTACTATTATTAGCAGTTTTTTCGGGTCCCAAACTTCCGGGGCCATTTTGAGGGCCTAAACAACTTTTTTTCATGATTGAGAACCTAAATAATGGTTCAAGGCTTTAGTCGAGATTAAAAATTAATCTCCTCATCGTTACCTTTCCAACGAGCTATCGTGCGGCCTAAACAAAGATCGTATGCAAAAGTTACGACCCCGAGAAGTTGATGTACTAACTTACCCCAACTGAGACCATATGGATTTTGGCACTTCATCTCCTAGGGTTAGTTTTTTGGATGTATAGGGCTTTGGAATTCATTTTTATTGTAAAAAAGCCTTCAAATCCTCATTGTACTCATCTTATTGCGAATGAGTATAGCCATCTGTTAGCTACATTTGAAACATACTATCGTCTTTTACTCACTTCCTAGTAAGTGTATTCATCAGCTTAACAAGTCTTTGGTAAAAATGTGTGGTTTTAATGCTTGTTATTTTCTCTTATTATTTCCTTATGTTGAAAATGGATTTTGTGTGGTGTAATGATTGTTGTTCTTCTTTAATTTCATGACTGCAAAGCATGAAATTAAAGACTCTTTTTGTGCAAAATCACTGGTCAAACTTTGTCATGGTATTCTGGTGCACGGTTCAAAGATTATCGTTTCTCATGGACAAATTGATCATGGTTAAAGGGTCCATTGATTATGTTGATTACAAGATTTATACCTTAAGAGTCATTTATCTCTTAAATCTAAACTCAAATATGCAAGTGAATATATGAGATTGGTTATGATTTAATGTCCTAGACCTATGACATAGGTAGACCCTAAACTGAAACCTTATGATTAATTTGAAGTAAAACACAAAAAAAACCTATTCCTATCTCTAATTTTTCGACCTATCTACTTGAACCTTTCTAAAACCTTATGTTGCGCCATATTCTGTAATGATGTTCCTTTCCTTTCAGTTGACCTTTTGTTTATCTGCTTAATCATAATTGCATCAGGGGGATGTCCTCGATTTTAGGATAGGGTTTCGTGGCATGCAGAGAGGGTTACATGAGTCCCTTGGTTTTGAGCCCGATTTTCCTCTACTCTGCAGAAAATAATCAATGATTTCAGTGCGGGATGATTACTCGATATCCCCAACTCCTCCTTTTCTCGTTTAGTATCAGGTATGTCGGCTTGACCTTCTCTGATGCTTATGTGTTTACCTTACTATGTATTAACTGTTTTCTCCCTCATACAACCTACCTCTTTGTGCTCTAGTTTTCCATCGTTTTCAATCATTTCGTAAAAATTATGGCTCTTGTAGTCTGAATAGAACCAAACGACCCAAAAACTTTGTTAATCCATGATGATGTGATCGATAAGATCGCCCAGGTTGGTTGGTTAGTTTTCATCCAGTCGTTTAAAGGGTTTAATTTGGAAGTGGCCAAAGAATTTTCCAAAACCTTCGATGTCACTAGGGTTAAAGTCGAGGCTATCCAGTTCTAGGTTAACGAGGAGTTTATTGCTCAAGCTATTGGTCTTCCTTAGTCAGGGGATAAATGGTTTAAAAAATTTAAGGTAAAGAACGTCCCATGGAATTCTCTGTTGGCATATAAGAAATCACAGTATCATATAAAGGGTTTGCCATTGTAATTCTTTCACACCAGATGGCATGGTCTCTTGTTAATTATCAAACAGTTCATTACCTGCGAGGGACGTTATGGTCTGATAATCTATTTTCATATACGATTACTTATGTTTTTCCTAGGGTTTCGTTTAGACTTTCCCTTTTATTTACACAGAAGTTTGCAAAAGATGTCTAAGTTTTACCAATGCCCAAACCAAAACCATGAAACTAGTTTGTTCAATCACGGTCTTATTCGTACCCTAGTCGAATGTCATCTTGCTAGTGTTGGGGACAATTGGGAAACTTTCCTGGTAAGAAATTGATTTTTATCCCAACGCAACAACCCTGTTGTTGATACTACTTAAGATGATGAAGAGATTTTACACCCTCAAACTCTACCACATGAGGTTCAGATTGAAATTCAACTTCACAATGATCCTATTTTGTCGTCTGATCATCAAACAATGCTTTACCTCCAACGCGAATGATACTAAAGAAGGAGTTTGTTCCTAAGAGGTCTTTAGAAGTTGTCCTAACTAGTTTGAAGGATCGACTATCAGACTATGTTGATTACCAGTCATAGCCTATGTATTCGATGATTGAAGAGAAATCTAAGAAACAAAGAAAGAGAATTAGACAGTCACCTCGAGCCCGCGAAATTGCTTTTAGAAACAAGAGGGTCGACGATGTTTTGTCTAGGATGATTTGGAATAGGAATAGGAAAAAGGATAGCTCGATTCCAACAATAACTATAATGGATCGAGACTCCTCAAAATACTCTGGTCGAAACTGTGAAGAGGATAGTGATACCTAGTATGATTTTGTCTCAAATATTCCTCCTTTCCTTCAAAATTGTGAAGGGTTTTCAGACATTCAAGCTAATCTGAAAGCCAAACTTGGACAAGAAAGACCTTTAGAGACATATCAACAACAATCAATCTCAGATTTGGAACCTGAATGTTGTCATGACTGCTTAACATGGGCTCAAAGGTATTACGCGGATGTACCGTATTTGCAAATGCGTCGAAATCAATTAATAAGGAAAAATAAAGAACTTGAAAAGGATAACAAGAAATTAAAGATTGAAGCACAATAATGCATATCTCAGGAAAGTAAAAAGCCAAAAAAATTATGGATATATTATCATTAAAAATTCAACAAATGTCAATATTATTATTGGATTAGAAATGCACGCTTATTCATTCTCAAATGTTTAATTTGGGTAACCAAATTTTTGGTTTTATTTTCTGTTGAATTTGTTTTATTTAGCATTAGTTGTTTTTAGACTAGCTAAAAAATCAAAGATTTTGTAGTCAGTCTTAATTTAGTTGATATGATTTCTGATTTAATTTAATTTTTATTTCAGGTCTCCAAACAGATTGAAGGATGCTATATGCGCCCCTTGGCCAATGAAGATCATGAAATTTTTTGTTTTCTTTTGATAGGATCTATCTTCAAACAGTTGGCAATTTATTTTGATTACTATAACAAACTTTGTATAAGTTGTTATTATAAACTTAGATTAGGATTTGATTTTTCAAATTCTCTATTTTAAAAAAGATTTGCCTCTATCATGTGGATATGAGAGTTGATCATTGTTATGTTTAAATACTTATGTCATTTTGAAACCAAAGATGGTGAAAATTCTGGGAAATGGGCCACTGATTATTTTTTTTTGAAGAATATGGGATTATACTTTACTTAAGGCTTTTTTCCTGTAAGTCAAAGGTTTTTTTTTTCATTATAATATCTTTAATTATGGTTCATATTCTTCGAGTAATTGATCGTGTATTGAATTAAAATTAGCTTTAGTCTGTTTTTTTCATACATTCTTTTAATTGTTATCATTTATATATTAATTTTGTCAACCTTTAATAATCTATTATCCCAGGTTGTCTAGGTCCTTGTGATTATATCATTTTGATGTAAATATTGAATTATATTGAGTTTATTCATATGATTTGAATTTGTAAAAGATCGAATTGTTCAAATTGAAATTTGTTTTTTTTAATTTCAATGGTCTATCATATCTTCACCAAGGATCAGTTGCACAAAAGTTGTTCTTTTTGCATTATAAATGAGATTTAAATTGTCAGTAGAAGTGATTTTCTTCAGAAAATTTCATGATCTTAGAATTTCACAACCTTCTACCATAGATTTCTCTTGACATATAGGTTGCTAGAGCATTTTTGTACATGAAGCCACAACCCAAAGTTTTCTTTAAATATTGGTTGGCTATTAGGTTAGTGATTTTTTCTTTCTTTTGTTTTGATTTATATCTCTTTTGTGAATACAGATTAATATTAAGTTTAAATACTTTGTTTATTTAAGGTAAAAAATTATCATTTACATTCATTTTTTTCTCTTTTAGTTTTAAGGTTGAAATTCGATTTGTAGTATGTTTTACATCTATTTATATTTTGACTGAGATTTGTTTCTTTTGTACAACCTCAGTTTTCAAGATTTCAAAATTTTGCAATTGTTTATTTGTATATTTTGTAGATAAGAATTGTGATGTAATGAATGTATATAGTAAATTTTCATTAGTGAATAGTTAGTTATTTTATTCTCGTAGTTTAGATTATATTCCTTTATTGGCTAACGAAGCCGTAAAACCCGTCAGGGTGAGTTATCTCAAATGACTTAGGCTACTTAGAAAACCTCGGAACGGAATTTCCCTTCCAGTTGACGAACGTTCACATATGCCCATCAATGAATGGCACTAGAAGGAGGGCCTGAAAGATATTAATGGCATGAAGGGGCTGAAAGACACCTCCTAACAATTTCTCTCTAGTTATAACTTGTAGTCACTCATACTCCATTGTTGTACCTAATACAACCACTACATCTAAAACCCAGCTTGTTATTCCACTCGAACAACATTCTCAATCTGTTCCTATCGAACTTGCAACACCTGTTCCTCAGAGGCATGACCTACAGGATGTTGGAGTTACTTTACACACACCTAGGATTTATTTTTCCTAAGGCTTTTCCTTGTTTATTAGTCATAATTAGTCATTATCCAATCTCCTATATTTTAGGGGAGAATATTCCACCTGGAGAATATTCTCTTTCAGTTGCCACTTCAGTTTGACTATTTGAGTTGAGTTTATATGTTGCATTGGTTTTGTCACCATGCAACATTGGGATCATCACCAAATAATGCATACTTTCCTTGGGATCATCACTAGACTGGCACATTACCCTTGATTTCCTTATTTAACTTCTCACTACTATGTTCAGTCAGTTAATTGAAGACTAGTTGACTAGTTAATGCAACTAGGTGGCAGTTCACTCCCGTAACTGCCTGAGAGATTAGACTAGGTGGCAGTTCACTCCCGTAATTGTTGGTGCCTGTCCATATCACTTTAGACCACCACTATGACTCATTAGTTACTCATGTATCCTATATCTATTGTAAATTATTCACTCTTTGAGTGTGGAAACGGTTAATGAGAATTCTTCCATTCTTTCTCTCCTTCTTCTTCCTTCTCCAATTCTCTCTGCAAATGTGTGTATTATTGTTTAGCTAGATATATTATGTGTAGGTTCAACACATTTACATGGTATCAGAGCCGACAGACTGCTAAGCAAAAGCTACACCAAATTTTTTTGTAGGTACTGAAGATTGAAGAACGTAGCAAAGATGGAATCTGTGTTTTACTCATCGACAATACTTCTCACGCCTCATAACTATTTGGAATGGAAGCCAAAATTCTTCTTCATATCATATGCAAAGGATTGTACCAAATAACTATGGCAATGGAAGTAGAGCCTTATTCTGCCGATGAGAAAAATGACTTCCTCAATAGACAAGATATGACCATAGGAAGTATCTGCACATTTGCTTCTCCCGAACTTTTCCATTAAGTATATAAAGAATCAAAAGAATCAACTCCAAATGAATTATGGACCATATTGGAGGTTCTATTTGGGAATAAATAAGATTGTGAAGATTGCATGCATGGGATTGGAAAGTTAGAGCCAGAAGAGAAACTGTTAGAAGATCAAGCCTCTTATTTTGAAGAGTCTTATACACAAGTATTTGCACATAATTGTATTCCATTAATTGAAGATAATGTCTACTCCATTTCAGATTTTTTTTTCTGAAATTCATGTGGAAGATATATGGAATGCATCTCAGGAGTCACATGCAGACACTTTTCCATGCGCAATGCATGCATCTCAGGAGACAAAAAGGGAGCCACGCACATCAGACTCCATTATGATATTTTCATATTACACTTTGCATAATCAAATTGGATATTTGAATTCTTATCGGGAAAATATCCAATTTCAAAAAAAAAATCGTCTGAAACGAAGTCCGGGAACTGAAGTTATGATCGTTTCAAAATCAACAAAATTTCAACGTTTTTTTTCCAGAAACGGCCACATTGTTTTCAAAATTTCATCCAAACTTTATTTGGATATTTTTCATTACAAGAAGATAAAGTGGATATGTGTGGACATATCAATGGTGCATATACTTCATCAGATCTATGCAGACATCTACATCTTCAACAAAATCTTCAACGAGCACAAACTTGCACAGTTGCAAGGTCTTCTTGGAGTGAAGGACAAGATTGCTTAGCGATTGTTTTTTGTTCCTTCTCATTTTTTTTTATGCATTGTAATTTGAGTGGGGGGGTTTTCCCATGAGATTTTCCTTCTTTCCTCATTTAGTTCAGTATATCTTTTGTATTTGGGTACCTAGCATGGCCTTGTTGCCGGGACCCATTCTTTATTTTCACCATAGTGATGTTCAGGGGGGGTGTTGGAGTTACTTTACACACACCTTGGATTTATTTTTCCTAAGGTTTTTTCTTTTTTATTATTCATAATTAGTCATTATCCAGTCTCCTATATTTTAGGGGGAATATTCCACCTGGAGAATATTCTCTTTCGGTTGACACTTTAGTTTGACTAGTTGAGTTGAGTTTATATGTTGCATTGGTTTTGTCACCATGCAACATTGGTATCATCACCAACTAATGCACACTTGCCTTGGGATCATCACCAGACTGGTGCATTACCCTTTATTTCCTTATTTAACTCCTCACTACTCTTTGTTCAGTCAGTTAACTGAATACTAGTTGACTAGTTAACTCAACTAGGTGGCAGTTCACTCCCGTAACTGCCTGAGAGACTAGACTAGGTGGAAATTCACTCCCATAACTGTTGGTATGTGTCCAGATCACTCTAGACCATCACTATGACTCATTAGTTACTCATGTATCCTATATCTATTGTAAATTATTCACTCTTTGAGTGTGGAAACAGTTAATGAGAATTCTTCCATTCTTTCTCTCCTTCTTCTTCCTTCTCCAATTCTCTCTGCCAATGTGTGTATTATTGTTTAGCTAGATCTATTATGTGCAGGTTCAACAAATTTACACAGGAGATTCTACATAAATCCCACCAATCAGTAATAAGAACTCATGATTCTTTGGCAAGACTAAGGGAGCTAGGTGACCAATTACATCAGCCTCTTAAATTTTCTGGTAAATAGGAAAATCTTCATGTTATTGGTACACCAAATTATGTGCTACACGACATCCTAATCAACATATCATAAGTTCTTATTCTAGGTATTGGGGGATTTGGTCTTCCTCCTTCACCACCCGACCCTTCTCCACCTCCTTCAGGAGGAGAATATTCAGATGAAGAAATTTCATTTTCTGAAAAATCTCAAACTTCAAATAACTCAGAGATTTCTTCCTAGATGGCTAATCAAAATAATCCCACCAGGCCTTGGCTTGACCAAGATGTTGTTTCCATACCAGGACCTCAACATCCTTTACCTAAGCATCTTGAAAATTTATTACCTAAGTTTTATCATGATTCTAAACAGTCAGCTAAGGATCATATAAAAAAAATTATGTTGGTTGTTAGGCTTAAAAACATGGAACATGAAGATTTTGTGTGCAGGATTTTTCCTTATACCTTCGAAGGAAATGTTTTTCTTAGAAAAATTCGGAGATGAAAAATCTCCCGAAGTCTTAGTTATAGAGTTATCTAGTATGAATATGAATCCGAAGGAAAAAGTTAAAGACTTTAAACAAAGATTTTTTACACTAAAAAATTAGATCCTTGCAGATTCCATGCCTGTAGAAAATCTGATCGTTGATTATTATGAAAAAGCTTTACATCATACTACAACCATGTGGGTTAAAAGGTCTAAAACAAATAATTTGTCAGAGGATTTTGAAGAATCTATTCTCATTGAAAAGGACATGCTCAACTTGAAGTATAACAAAAATCCTAAAACTTAATCTGTTGATTGAGGTTGGCTGTCATTGATGTCAACCCTTGAAGAAAGGCCAGTAGCACAAAGGTTTGGGTAATGGACCCAAGGTTGTTTGATGACTCATTATTGTCTTGTCATGGTTGATAATAAGTACAAATGGATGAACTCCAAAGTGGTCCCCTTATGGTGAAAGCCCTCACGGGAAGACGCTTTGTGGATTGAGTTATCCTATAAGTATGGTTAGAGAATCCATGCTTATTTGTGGAATAATGAGATGAAGGTCAGTGAATTTGTCAGTGAAACTATCCTAGATTGATAATGCTTGTCATTCCATTTCCGGTGGTATGTGGAACGTCACGTAACTTCTCACGGTTAGAGATTTATGGCCATGAGAAGTTGGAGAATCCAGGTTTGGGTAATGGACCCAAATTTGTTTGATGGATAATGGTATGATTTTTGATATATTTTTAGGTAATACCATTCTATATGGATAGTACATGTCATGCCATTTCTGGTGGTATGTAGAACATCACATAACTCCCCACGGTTTGAGAGTTATGGTCGTACGAAGTTGGAGGACCCTCACATGTCATCTAGAAGCCCCAAAAGGTCAAAGTAGTCAAAGTGGTTTAAGAGATTTTAGAAGGAAAATAATAAAGTGAAGTGATGAGTGTACTATAATTCAAATTGAATACAAAATAAATTATTTAAATAATAAATTTAATGGAGAGATTATAAGTTTTTAAGGAAGCTACTTGGAGAGTATAAATAAGAGGCAAAGTTCTCTCATTTAAGACACACTTGAGCATATTGAATACCTATAGGTGTCTGAGGTAACCAAAGGATATCTAAGCTGAATTTCTGAGGGAATGTGAAGAAAAGAAATCTGAAATTCAAGGAAGGATAAATTCTTTTGATGATGTTTTCTAAGGTATGTTATTTACAGGTCATCTCACCATTTTCGCAATAACATTTTTTATAGAATGATTCATACCGTGAAATTTTTATTCCATTGAGGAAACATATCCAAGTATCTGTGGTAAAAAATTCATCTTGTGGGTCTTTGTATTTTTGGAGTTACACTTCGTGGAAAATAGGGTTTGTGGCTAGTCCTGAAACTAGTAAAAAACAGGTGTTTTGGGTAAAAACGTCATAACTTCTTCATAACAGATCCAAATTTAGTAAGACAAAATGTGTTGATTATATTACAGTCTTTAGTATTCTATGTAACAATTTCAGATCTATTCAACAAATATTTCGTGTGGGGCACGCACTACAAGGTCTCTTTCTAGAATAAGCCAGAATTCAGCAAGGTATGCCATTTTTGCTATAACTCCTTTTCTGAGAGGTTCCAAGTAGTGACACCTGGAGGAATTGCATAAAAATAACTGAAGAAAATTGTGTATCAGTTTTAGATATTTATTTATTACATGTACAAAGTTATGATTATTTCAAGTTAAGGTTGTTGACTAATCCAAAACTAGTCATGTGAGACTAAAGAAAAGTTTGATGAAAATGCTAGTCTTTTGTTGTTAAAGTTAAGGAAGGTTTGCAAGTATGTGATCATATACACCAGGTCTATTATAGAGTTACAAATCATATTTGGTTGATGAAATTGATGAGGGATTTTGGTTAAGGTACATTTTGGGTACATGGTTGAGACAAATAGTTGATGAGTTGGCACATACATGAGGTGTATAGTTGATGATGTTGGTACATATTGATGAGTCATAGTTGATGAGTAGTTGACACATGATTGGTACATACTTGGTACATGTTTGGATGCACTTGTTTATGGTACAGGTTGGTTACAGGTTGTTTGGTATAGGTTGATGCATGGTTGATGCACTTGTTTATTGCATAGGTTGATTACAAGTTGAGGTACAGGTTGATGCATGGTTCAGGTTTATTGGTACAGGTTTACAATGGTATATCTCACAGTGATAGTGTGACAGTGGTTCCATCATTCTACTTCTACTTTAGGGTGGTTGGACGAGGAAAGGACAGGTGGTTGTAGCCACTTTTCGGTTGTATCCGAAGAACACAGGGGGTTGTAGCCGAAGAACATAGGGGGTTGTAGCCTCCTTCTGGTTGTAGCCAGAGAATTGGGGAGTTGGAGCTTCCCTTAGGTTGTAGCTTGAGAAACTAGGGGGTTGGAGCCTCCTTCCAGTTGCAGCTAGAAAACAAAGGAAGTTGGTGCTTCCAATGAATGTAATTCTTCAAGAAATATAAGAAAAAATATTATGTGGTTTTCTCCCACTTTGGGTTTCCACGTAAAACATTGGTGTATTGTGTATGTGTATATTTGTTCATTTGTTCATTTCTTATTTACTCTGTAGTTATTGGATGATAATGGTACATTGATATAACACTTGGATTTTATGGTTAAAAATGATTAAATTGCTCTATTATTGATTCACCCCCCCTCTCAGTAATCCAACAATTGGTATCAGAGCAGGTTCCTTCATAAATCAGTTTTAACCACTGAAAGGTAGATCATGGAGAGTACCAACTTGTATAAAAATGGAATACCACAGTTTGATGGACATAAGTATGCTTTTTGGAGCATAAGAATGAAGACATATATACAGGCACAGGGATTTCAAGTTTGACAATCAATTGTAGATGGATAAACAACACCAATAGTTCCACCAACAAATGACAAAGCAGTGAAACTTGGTGAGAATAATTCCAAAGCTACAAATGCACTTTTGAATGGTTTCAGTGATATGATATTCACCAAAGTTGCACATTGTAAATCCGCTAAAGAGATTTGGGACAAGCTTCGAAATATTTATGAAGGAGATACAAAATTCAAAGAAACAAAGCTTCAAACTTACAGAGGTCAATTTGAACAGTTCGAACAACTAAAAATGAAGAAAGATGAGAATATTGCAGCCTACTTCTTACGAGTCGATGAAACAGTGAATGCAATCATAGGATTGGGAGAAGAAATCGAAGAATCTATAATTGTTCAAAAGGTACTAAGATCTTTTCCTATGAGATTTAACCCTAAGATATCAGCACTAGAAGAAAGATCGGATCTAAACTCAATAAGCATGGAAGAACTGCATGGAATCTTCACAGCATATGAAATGAGAACTGAAAAGCAAAATCCAGAAGTAAAAGAAGTATCCTTAAAAGCATCCAAAAGATCAAAGAAAAAGAAAAGACAACAAGAAGAACATAGCAACAACAATGACGACTCGGAAGATGATGAAGAAGTGGTCAACTTCGTCAAAAGACTGAATAAGGGAACTGTTGGTTGTGGAGCTTGATTATCTTCCAGATTCAAAGGTCTTTGTTTTCAGCCATGTTTATACCCCATGAAGATTTTACACCCTAGAAGAATGTACACTCTTCCACGCAGAGGAGTGCAAAGGGGGGTTACCCCCTCTGTGGGGTCTGGGGGCGAAACCCCCGAAGGAAAAATTGTCTTGTAAATGTATATTGTAATTTCATTGTAAATCTGGACCATTCATTATAAGGTCACAGATCTAACGATATAAATTATGTTAGGTTTTTTTCCCTAGAAGGTAACCCTCTGTTATGAGGGAAATGTATTGCGGCTACGCATTATGGGGAAGATTTTATTATGAGATAGAAGACTGTAAGATAAAGAAGAGGAAGTTACATCCGGTTTGCTGTAGGTTGTATCCCTTCGATTGTTGGATAATAATAAAGGAAGGACCTGACAATTTCTCTGGTGGACGTAGCCCACACCGGCCGAACCACGTAAATATGTGTCTTTATTGTATTGTGTATCTTTTGTGTTTTGTTATCGCATTTGTTTTATTTTATTGCTCCACGGTCCTATTTTTCTAACAACCAGTATCAGAGCGGAAGGTAACTCATAGGAAAGGAGGCTTCCTGGTTCGAGTGGGAGCAATGGCAGAAGATGAAAATTTTAGAGTCGAGAAATTTAACAGCCAAAACTACCAGTTATGGAAGATACAGATGGAAGATTATTTATATCAGAAGGATCTATTCCTACCATTGGGTGGAGTAGAAAAGAAGACGACAGCCATGAAGGATGAAAAATGGGATATTCTTGACAGAAAGACTCTAGGAATGATATCACTGAGCCTGTCAGCGTCGGTGGCTTTCAATATTTCGAAAGAAAAGACAATGAAGGTTTTGATGGACGCATTGGCTAAATTGTATGAAAAACCCTCGGTGTCCAATAATGTATTTCTAATGAAGAGATTATTTAATATGAAGATGTTAGAAGGTGAGTCTATTGGAGATCATTTAAATGATTTTAATACGGTTACTAATCAACTAAGTTCTGTAAAAGTGGACTTTGATGATGAGCTGAGGGATCTTCTAATCTTATGCTCATTGCTAGAAAGATGGAATGGCTTGGTCATGGTTGTAAGTAACTCTGTCTCTGATTCAAATACTTTAAAATTTGATGATGTTGTTGGTGTTATCCTTAGTGAGAAAATGCGACGGAACAACACAGGTGAGACATCAGGTAATGCGTTGAACATGGAGAACAGAGGAAGACAAAATGATAGAGGAAAGGGACCAGGGAACCACGAGAATTCTAGGAAGGGAAGCTCCAAATCTAAACTTGGAAAGATAGAATGTTGGAATTGTGGGAACAAAGGACATCTAAAGAAAGACTACAGAGCTCCAAAGAATCTAAGAGATGGACAACGGGAGAGAAATCAGGAAGCAAATGTAACAGGTGATGTGTTACAAGATGCTTTGATTCTTTTTGTAGGTAATATTTCTAAGTCTTGGGTAGTAGATTCAGGAGTTTCATTTCATGCCACACCCCATAGGAAACATTTTCTAGATCATGTTTAAGGTGATTTTGGACAGGTTCATTTGGGTGATGATGCACCATGCAAAATTGTTGGAATGGGAAAGGTAAAAATAAAGCAACGCAGTGGAAATCAATGGTTGTGGAAAGAGGTAAGACATGTTCCAGATTTAAGAAAAAATATTTTTTCAACAGGGCAGTTGAAAAGTGAAGGTTGTATATCCATATTTACAGATAAGACGTGGAAGGTCATCAAAGGATCATTAGTGATAGCAAAAGGAGATAATGTAGGTACATTGTATTTATGTACTGGTAATACTGACTCTTCTATCTCTTTAGCTTCTACATGAGTGGATACAACACTGTGGCATCATAGGCTGGGACACATGAGTGAGAAGAGAATGCAGATACTTCACAAAAGAAATTTGTTGCCAGATCTTAAACAAATTGATTTGGACTTTTGTGAGCATTTTGTTTATGGAAAACAGAAGAGAGTCATATTTCTCAGAGTCGGAAAAGAAAAGAAGAATGAAAGGTTAGAGCTTGTGCATACAGATGTATGGGGACCATATCAGGTATCATCTCTTGGTAGATCTCATTATTATGTTACTTTTATTGATGATGCAACTAGAAAAACTTGGTTTTATTACATTCGACAAAAATCTCATGTTTTTTATATTTTTAAGAAACATAAAGCTTTGGTTGAGAATGAGACAGGAAAAATTTTGAAGTGTCTCAGATCAAATAATGGAGGTGAATATTGCAGCAAGGAGTTTGATGATTACTGTTCATACCATGGGATTCATAGAGAGAAGACATTTCCAAGAACACCACAAGAAAATGGTGTGTCATAAAGGATGAACAGGACAATCATGGAGCGTGCAAGGAGTATGAGATTACATGCTGGTTTGCCCTTACAATTTTGGGCAGATGTTGTAGATATTGTTGTTTACTTAATAAACAGAGGACCTTCAAGCACTTTGGATGGTATAATTCCAGAGGAGGAATGGACAGGAAGAAAGGTAAACTATTATTTTTTGAAAACTTTTGGTTGTGAAACATTTGTCCATATTGATAAAGAAAATAGAACAAAGCTTGAGGCAAAATCCAAGAAGTGTACCTTTATTGGATATGGTGTTAATGATTTTGGTTATCGCTTATGGGA
>ML789292.1:289259-318685 GCA_009831015.1 Picea engelmannii
CTTGATGAGATCACTGAAAAAGAAATTCCAAAGGAACCAGAAAATCAAAATGTACAACAAAAAGAGCAATAGGTATCTCAAACACCTGCAAGTGTTGTTAGAAAATCTACCAGGTTAAGTATACCCCCTGAATGATACTCTCCTTCATTGTATTATTTATTGTTGATTGATTTTGGTGAACTAGAATGTTATGAAGAGGCAATGCAAGTAGACACCAAAAAGAAGTGGGAGCAAGGCATGAAAGAGGAAATGGATTCCTTGGTAAATAACCATACTTGGGACTTGGTTCAGTTGCCTGCAGAAAAAAGAGCATTGCAGAATAAATGGGTTTACAAGTTGAAGGAAGAAGATGGAGGAATAAAGCGGTACAAGGCTAGGATTGTTGTAAAGGGGTTTGCACAAAAGAAAGGTATAGATTTTGATGAAATAGTTTCTCCTATTGTTAAAATGACTTCAATTAAGAATATTTTAAGTCTTGTGGCAGTAGAAGATCTGCATCTTGAACAATTAGATGTTAAAACAACTTTTCTCCATGGGGATTTGGAGGAAGAGATTTATATGCAGCAGCCATAGGGGTATGAGGTCAAAGGGAAGGATAATTTGGTATGTAGGTTGAAGAAGAGCTTGTATGGCCTAAAGAAAGCTCCAAGGCAGTGTTATTTGAAGTTTGACAGGTTTATGACACAACACGGTTATAGTAGATGTCATTCTGATCACTGAGTTTATTTCAAATAGCTAGAAAATGGAAGCTATATTATCTTGTTATTGTATGTAGATGACATGCTTGTTGCAGGGTCTAATATGTAGTATATAAATGTGCTCAAGAAGAAATTAGCTAATTCATTTGTGATGAAGGATTTGGGTGCTGCAAAGAAAATCCTTGGTATGAGAATAACAAGAGACAAGAAAAATCGCAAATTGACATTGTCTCAGAGTGAGTACAGAGAGAAGGTGTTGGAGAGGTTTATAATGCAGAATGCAAAACCAATTAGTACACCTTTAGCCAATCATTTCAAATTAAATAAGGAAATGTGTCCCAAGACACAAAAGGAGATATAATACATGTTTGGGTCCCTTATTCATCAGTAGTTGGCAACTTGATGTATGCAATGGTTTGCACAAGACCAGATATTGCACATGCAGTGGGAGTTGTGAGAAGGTATATGAACAATCCAGGTAAAGAACATTGGGAGGCAGTAAAGTGGATTCTCAGGTATTTGAGAGGTATTTCTACTCATGCATTATGTTTTGGAGGTTCAGACACTTTTCTGCAGGGATATGTTGATTTAGATATGGCAGTTGATAAAGACAGCAGGAGGAGCACCACAGGGTATGTTTTTACTATAGGTGGAACAATAGTAAGTTGGATTTCAAAACTGCAAAAGGTTGTTTCACTTTCAACAATAGAGGCATAGTATGTTGCTGCTACAGAGGCTGGTAAAGAGATGATTTGGTTACAAAGGTTTATGGAGGAATTGGGAAAGAAGCAGGATAATAGCAGGTTGTACTGCGATAATGAGAGTGTCATTCATCTTGCAAATAACTCAGCCTTCCATTCAAAGACTAAGCATATACAGTTGATGTACCACTTCATACGATCCACCTTGGAAGATGGATATTTGAAGTTGGAAAAAATACACACTAGCTAGAATCCTGCAGACATGTTAATAAAGGGAGTAACCAGGGAGAAACTGAGTTCCTGCTCAGTTTCAGTTGGTCTTCAAGAATGAAGATGAAGATGAGAAATTTTCCAGGTCCAAGAAGGTTCAGAGTCCAGCATATACAACAACGGTGGAGTTGTTGAGATCAGTCTCCATGTGGGAGATTGTTGGTTGTGGAGCCTCATTATCTTCCAGATTCAAAGGTCTTTGTTTTCAGTCGTGTTTATACCCCATGAAGACTTTACACCCCAGAAGAATGTACACTCTTCCACGCGGGGGAGTGCAGAGGGGGGTTACCACCTCTGCGCGGTCTGGAGGGTTCGGGGGCGAAGCCCCCAAAGGAAAAATTGTCTTGTAAATATATATTGTAATTTCATTGTAAATCTGGACTATTCATTATAAGGTCGCAGATCTAACGGTAGAAATTATGTTAGGGTTTTTTCCCTAGAAGGCAACCCTCTATTATGAGGGAAATGTATTGTGGCTATGCATTATGGCGAATATTGTATTCTGAGATAGGAGACTATGAAAGAAAGAAGAGGAAGTTACAACGGGTTTGCTATAGGTTGTATTCCTTTGATTGTTGGATAATAATAAAGGAAGGACTTGACAGTTTCTCTGGTGGACGTAGCCCACACTGGGTGAACCATGTAAATTTATGTCTCTATTGTATTGTTTATCTTTTGTATTTTGTTATTGCATTTGTTTTATTTTATTGCTCCACGATCCTGTTTTTCTAACAACTGGTATTAGAGCGAAAGGTAACTCACAGGAAATGAGGGTTCCTAGTTCAAGTGGGAGTAATGGCGGAAGATGGAAAGTTTAGGGTCGAGAAATTTAATGGCCAAAACTACTAGTTATGGAAGATACAGATGGAATATTATTTATATCATAAGGATCTATTCCTACCATTGGGCGGAGTAGCAAAGAAGCCAACAACCATGAAGGACGAAGAATGGGAGATTCTTGACAAAAATACTCTAGGAACGATACGACTGAGCCTGGCAGCGTCAGTGGTTTTCAATATTTCGAAAGAAAGGACAACGAAAGCTTTGATGGAGGCATTGACTAAATTGTATTAAAAACCCTCGGCGTCAAATAAGGTATTTCTAATGAAGATATTATTTAATATGAAGATGTCAGAAGGTGGGTCTGTTGCAGATCATTTAAATGCTTTTAATACGGTTACTAATCAACTAAGTTTTGTAAAATTGGACTTTGATGATGAGGTGAGGGCTCTTCTAATCTTGTGCTCATTGCCAGAAAGCTATAACTGCTTGGTCATGGTTGTAAGTAACTCTGTCTATGGTTCAAATACTTTAAAATTTGATGATGTTGTTGGTATTATCCTTAGTGAGGAAATGCGATGAAAAAGCACAGGTGAGACATTAGGTAATGCGTTTAACATGGAGAACAGAGGAAGACAAAAGGATAAAGGAAAGGGACTAGGAAATCGTGGGAATTCTAGGAAGGGTAGATCCAAATCCAGACTTGGAAAGATAGAGTGCTGGAATTGTGGGAAGAAAGGACATCTGAAGAAAGACTATAGAGCTCGAAAGAAACTAAGAGATGGACAGCATGAGAGAAATCAGGAAGCAAATGTAACAGGTGATGTGTTACAGGATGCTTTGATTCTTTCTGTAGATAATATTTTTGAGTCTTGGGTAGTAGATTCAGGGGCTTCATTTCATGGCACACCCCATAGGAAACATTTTCTAGATTATGTTCAAGGTGATTTTGGATAGATTCATTTGGGTGATAATGCACCATGCAAAATTGTTGGAATGGGAAAGGTAAAATTAAAGCAACAAAATGGAAACCAATGGTTGTTGAAAGAGGTAAGACATGTTCCAGAGTTAAGAAAAAATATAATTTCAATAGGGCAGTTGGCAAGTGAATGTTTTATATCCATATTTACAGATAATACGTGGAAGGTCATCAAAGGATCATTGGTGATAGGTAAAGGAGATAAGGTAGGTACATTGTATTTATATACCGGTAATATTGACTCTTCTATCTCTTTAGATTCTACAGGAGTGGATACAACACTGTGGCATCATAGGTTGGGACACATGAGTGAGAAGGGAATGCAGATACTTCACAAAATAAATTTGTTGCCAGATCTTAAACAAATTGATTTGGACTTCTGTGAGCATTGTGTTTATGGAAAACAGAAGAGAGTCAAATTTCTCAGAGTCGGAAAAGAAAAGAAGAATGAAAGGTTAGAGCTTGTGCATACAGATGTATGGGGACCAACTGAGGTATCATCTCTTGGTGGATCTCATTATTATGTTACTTGTATTGATGATGCAACTAGAAAAGCTTGGATTTATTGCATTCGACAAAAATCTCATGTTTTTTATACTTTCAAGAAATGGAAAGCTTTGGTTGAGAATGAGACAGGAAAAAGTTTGAAGTGTCTCAGATCAGATAATGGAGGTGAATATTGCAACAAGGAGTTTGATGATTATTGTTCATACCATGGGATTTGTAGAGAGAAGACAGTCCCAAGAACACCACAAGAAAATGGTGTGTCGGAAAGGATGAACAAGACAATCATGGAGCGTGAAATGAGTATGAGATTGCATGTTGGTTTTCCCTTACAGTTCTGGGAAGATGTTGTAGATAATTTTGCTTACTTAATAAACAGAGGACCTTCAAGCTCTTTGGATGGTAGAATTCTAGAGGAGGAATGGACAGGAAAAAAGGTAAACTATTATTTTTTGAAAACTTTCGGTTGTGAAGAATTTGTCCATATTGATAAAGAAAATAGAACAAAGCTTGAGGAAAAATCCAAGAAGTGTACCTTTATTGGATACGGTGTTAATGATTTTGGTTATCGCTTATGGGATTATGAAAATTACAAAATTATTAGGAGTAGAGATGTCATATTCAATGAGAAGGTCATGTACAAAGATCAATTGCAAGGAAAGAAACATGAAAAATAAAAACAAGAATACACAGTGCTTGATGAGATCACTGAAAAAGAAATTTCAAAGGAACTAGAAAATCAAAATATACAACAATAGGAGCAACGGGTATCTCAAACACCTGCAAGTGTTGTTAGAAAATCTACCAGGTTAAGTATACCCCCTGAACGATACTCTCCTTCATTGTATTATTTATTGTTGATTGATTATGGTGAACCAGAATGTTAGGAAGAGGCAATGCAGGTAGACACAAAAAAGAAATGGGAGAAAGGCATGAAAGAGGAAATGGATTCCTTGGTAAATAACCATACTTGGGACTTGGTTCAGTTGCCTGCAAGAAAAAGAGCATTGCAGAATAAATGGGTTTACAAGTTGAAGGAAGAAGATGGAGGAATAAAGCGGTACAAGGATAGACTTGTTGTAAAGGGGTTTGCACAAAAGAAAGATATATATATTGATGAAATAGTTTCTCCTATTGTTAAAATGACTTCAATTAGGACTATTTTAAGTCTTGTGGCAGTAGAAGATTTGCATCTTGAACAATTAGATGTTAAAACAACTTTTCTCCATGGGGATTTGGAGGAAGAGATTTGTATGCAGAAACCACAGGGGTATGAGGTCAAAGAGAAGGAGAATTTGGTATGCAGGTTGAAGAAGAGCTTGTATGGCCTAAAGCAAGCTCCAAGGCAGTGGTATTTGAAGTTTGTCAAGTTTATGAAAGAACAGGGTTATAGTAGATGTCATTCTGATCATTGTGTTTATTTCAAAAAGCTAGAGAATGGAAGCTATATTATCTTGTTATTGTTTGTAGATGACATGCTTGTTGCAGGGTCTAATATGTAGGATATAAATGTGCTTAAGAAAAAATTAGCTAATTCATTTGCGATGAAGGATTTGGGTACTGCAAAGAAAATCCTTGGTATGAGAATAACAAGAAACATGAAAAATCGCAAATTGACATTGTTTCAGGGTGAGTATATAAAGAATGTGTTGGAGAGGTTTAGAATGTAGAATGCAAAACCAGTTAGTACACCTTTAGCCATCCATTTCAAATTAATTAAGGAAATGTGTCCCAAGACACAGGAGGAGATAGAATACATGTCCAGGGTCCCTTATTCATCAACAATTGACAGCTTGAGGTATGCAATGGTTTGCACAAGACTAGATATTACACATGCAGTGGGAGTTGTGAGCAGGTATATGAACAATCTAGGTAAAGAACATTGGGAGGCAGTAAAGTGGATTCTCAGGTGTTTGAGAGGTACTGCTACTCATGCATTATGTTTTGGAGGTTCAGACAGTTTTCTACAGGGATATGTTGATTAAGATATGGTAGGTGATAAAGACAACATGAGGAGCACCACAGGGTATGTTTTTATTATAGGTGGAACAATAGTAAGTTGGATTTCAAAACTGCAAAAGGTTGTTGTACTTTCAACAACAAAGGCAGAGTATGTTGCTTCTACAGAGGCTAGTAAAGAGATGATTTGGTTACAGAGGTTTATGGAGGAATTGGGAAAGAAGCATGATAATAACAGGTTGTACTTTGACAGTGAGAGTGCAATTCATCTTGCAAAGAACTCAACCTTCCATTCAAAGACTAAGCATATACAATTGAGGTAGCACTTCATACGATCTGCCTTGGAAGATGGACATATGAATTTGGAAAAGATACACACTAGCCATAATCCTACAAACATGTTAACAAAGGGAGTAACCAGGGAGAAACTAAGTTCTTGCTCAGTTTCAGTTGGTCTTCAAGAATGAAGATGAAGATGATAAATTTGCTAGGTCCAAGAAGGTTCAAAGTCCAGCATATACAACAACGGTGGATTTGTTGAGATCAGTCTCCAAGTGGGAGATTGTTGGTTGTGGAGCCTGATTATCTTCTAGATTCAGAAATCTTTGTTTTCAGTCGTGTTTATACCCCATGAAGACTTTACACCCTAGAAGAATGTACACTCTTCCACGTGGGGGAGTGCAGAGGGGGGTTACCGCCTCTGCGGGGTCTTGGGGGGCTATCCCCCCAGCTGGGGGGTTCGGGGGAGAAGCCCCCGAAAGAAAAATTTCTTTGTAAATGTATATTGTAATTTCATTGTAAATATGGACCGTTCATTATAAGGTCGCAGATCTAACGGTAGAAATTATATAAGGGTTTTTTCCCTAGAAGAAAACCCTCTGTTATGAGGGAAATGTATTGCGGCTATGTATTATGGAGAATATTGTATTCTGATATAGGAGACTGTGAGAGAAAGAAGAGGAAGTTACATCGGGTTTGTTGTAGGTTGTATCCCTTTGATTGCTGGATAATAATAAAGGAAGGACCTGGCAATTTCTCTAGTTGACATAGCCCACACTGGCTGAACCACATAAATCTGTGTCTCTATTGTATTATGTATCTTTTTTGTTTTGTTACCGCATTTGTTTTATTTTATTTCTCCACGGTCCTATTTTTCTAACAACTGGTATCAGAGCGAAAGGTAACTCGCAGGAAAGGAGGGTTCCTTGTTCAAGTGGGAGCAATGGCGGAAAATGGAAAGTTTTGGGTCAAGAAATTTAACAGCCAAATCTACCAGTTATGGAAGATGTAGATGGAAGATTATTTATATTAGAAGGATCTATTCCTACCATTGGGCGGAGTAGCAAAGAAGCTGACAACCATGAAGGACGAAGAATGGGACATTTTTGACAAAAGACTGTAGGAACGATACAGCTAAGCCTGACAACATTGGTGGATTTAAATATTTCGAAAGAAAAGACAACGAAGTCTTTGATGGACACATTGGCTAAATTGTATGAAAAACCCTCGACATCCAATAAGGTATTTATAATGAAGAGATTATTTAATATGAAGATGTCAGAAGGTGGGTTTGTTGCAGATCATTTAAATGATTTTAATATTGTTACTAATCAACTAAGTTCTGTAAAAGTGGACTTTGATGATGAGGTGAGGGCTCTTCTAATCTTGTGCTCATTGCCAGAAAGCTGGAACGGCTTGGCCATGGCTGTAAGTAACTCTGTCTCTGATTCAAATACTTTAAAATTCGATGATGTTGTTGGTGTTATCCTTAGTGAGGAAATGCGATGGAAAAGCATAGGTTAGACATCAGGTAATGCATTGAACATGGAGAACAGGGGAAGACAAAAGTATAGAGGAAAGGGATGAGGGAACTGCGTGAATTCTAGGAAGGGCAGATCCAAATCTAGACTTGGAAAGATAGAGTGTTGGAATTGTGAGAAGAAAGGACATCTGAAGAAAGACTATAGAGCTCCAAAGAAACAAAGAGATGGATAGCAGGAGAGAAATCAGGAAGCAAATGTAACAGGTGATGTGTTACAAGATGCTTTGATTCTTTCTGTAAATAATATTTCTGAGTCTTGGGTAGTAGATTCAGGGGCTTCATTTCATGCCACACCCCATAGGAAACATTTTCTATATTATGTTCAAGGTGATTTTGGACAGGTTCAATTGGGTGATGATGCACCATGCAAAATATTTGGAATGGGAAAGGTAAAAATAAAGCAACACAATGGAAACCAATGGTTGTTGAAAGAGGTAAGACATGTTCCAGATTTAAGAAAAAATATTTTTTCAATAGGGCAGTTGGCAAGTGAAGGTTGTATATCCATATTTACAGATAAGACATGGAAGGTCATCAAAAGATCATTGGTGATAGCAAAAGGAGATAGGGTAGGTACATTGTATTTATGTACTGGTAATACCGACTCTTCTATCTCTTTAGATTCTACAGGAGTGGATACAACACTGTGGCATCATAGGCTGAGACACATGAGTGAGAAGGGAATGCAGATACTTTACAAAAGAAATTTGTTGCCAGATCTTAAACAAATTGATTTGGACTTCTGTGAGCATTGTGTTTATGGAAAACAGAAGAGATTCAGATTTCTCAGAGTCGGAAAAGAAAAGAAGAATGAAAGGTTAGAACTTGTGCATACAAATGTATGGGGACTAGCTTAGATATCATCTCTTGGTGGATCTCGTTATTATGTTACTTTTATTGATGATGGAACTAGAAAAACTTGGGTTTATTGCATTTGAAAAAAATCTCATGTTTTTTATACTTTTAAGAAATAGAAAGCTTTGGTTGAGAATGAGACAGGGAAAAGTTTGAAGCGTCTCAGATCAGATAATGGAGGTGAATATTGCAGCAAGGAGTTTGATGATTACTATTCATACCATGGGATTTTTAGAGAGAAGACAGTTCCAAGAACACCACAAGAAGATGGTGTGTCAGAAAGGATGAACAGGACAATCATGGAGCATGCAAGGAGTATGAGATTGCATGTTGATTTGCCCTTACATTTCTAGGTAGATGTTGTAGATAATGTTGTTTACTTAATAAATAGAGGACCTTCAAGCTCTTTGGATGGTAGAATTCTAGAGGAGGAATGGACAGGAAAAAAAGGTAAACTATTATTTTTTGAAAACTTTCGGTTGTGAAACATTTTTCCATATTGATAAAGAAAATAGAACAAAGCTTGAGGAAAAATTCAAGAAGTGTACCTTTATTGGATACATTGTTAATGATTTTGGTTATCGCTTATGGGATTATGAAAATAACAAAATCATTAGGAGTAGAGATATCATATTCAATGAGAAGGTCATGTACAAAGATCAGTTGCAGGGAAAGAAACAGGAAAAAGAAAAACAAGAATACACAGTGTTTGATGAGATCACTGAAAAAAAAATTCCAAAGGAACCATAAAATCAAAATGTACAACAACATGAGCAACAAGTACCTCAAACACCTGCAAGTGTTGTTAGAAAATCTACCAGGTTAAGTATACCCCCTGAACGATACTCTCCTTCATTGTATTATTTATTGTTAATTGATTCTGGTGAACCATAATGTTATGAAGAGACAATCCATGTAGACACCAAAAAGAAGTGGGAGCAAGGCATGAAAGAGGAAATGGATTCCTTGGTAAATAACCATACTTGGGACTTGGTTCAGTTGCCTGTAGGAAAAAGAGTATTGTAGAATAAATGGGTTTACAAGTTGAAGGAAATTTCACGTTCGTTTATTATACTATGGATGCATGATATTATTTACTTGTTATTTGGATAAGTATAAGAAACACACACATAATAGTTAACTAATAAATGAAACAAAGTTAAGTAAGAAGTAGTCTGGGTTAAGTAAGATGATATGGTTTTTCCATTGAACGAAAGATGTCGATGTCGCACGAGAGTTTGGGAACATTGGGTGTTTCTGCCTCCCAACTGAAGGATTTTCCCAGCCCCGTGACAGATGGTATCAGAGCAGTGTTTTGTTCAAACTTGGGGAAATGTTGGTGATATTTTCACCATTTTCACTATCTTGACAAGTGGTATCAGAGAAAAACATAGCACACGATTCATGTAGCTGAGTAAAGGGATGTTTAAGTTTGTTTTGTGAGACATCGGTGAGCTAGGTCATCGTTGTGACTTGAGATGGAAAAATGAAGTTTCAGTCGCAGTGTAGACATATGAGCATGATTTCCACCGTGACAACTTTGTGTCATGCACTACTGAACAAGTTGAGTTAGTTGGGTTTCGAATGACGATCACAACTTTTAGACGGAGGTTGGTCAACAACATGTGACTTAACGATCGATTGATGTGCATAGTGCCCTAGTGCGGAAGCACTTTGGGGCACAAAGATAATAGATGGAAGAATGGAGGATGGGTTCGATTGAAGAGAAGGTGACTTGAATGGAATTATGGGTATCAAAAAGTTGGTCCCAGACATGTGAAAAACTTCTTGGGTGCACCTCACCAAGACGTCTCTACGCCATCCTTCACCTAAGTCATTGTTGGGCTGTGTCATTGGAAGGAAGATGAAGGGTGGCAGACTTCGTGTGAAGTTGCACTTTTGGAAATGAGACAGCTTGACGAATGATCGATGTGAGGATTGGGTGTTGGTGCGAAGACAACCAACGATGGAGAAAAAGATGAAGCGGTGGGTTGAAACCGAGTTGGGAGCATGGAGATGTTTGAGACTTAGATGTTGAAGTGCACGAAATTGAATTGTTTCATGAAGCGAATGGGTGAGTTCGTGCATACTGGTGGCTGGTGAAGCAACAACTCATGGGTGCGATCAAAGAGGCCTTCGCGCAAGTTTATTGAGTTTGTTTGGGATGATGTGAGCAGAACTTGGGCATAACATTTGCATGAATATTATGAAGTAAGAGTTGGCATACTTAGTTGTAGTTCATGGTGGTGTCGAGGTGCATGTGTTCCTTAGGCACAGTGGTTGAGTCGTGAAGTGACTTGACTGTTGCAACAGAGATCCAAATGAAGAAGTGTTTTGGTAGAGGCATGACAATTCATTCCAAGAGGTGAATGGAGGAAGCACGGAGTTGACCAAGAAGGTTCTTGACAGAAAACTGAGATGGGTCGGAACGCAGACTAGGTGGATTGGGTGATGCACTCTTGCTCATGGTATGGGACATGGGATAGGTATGGCATTATCAAGATGATTTTGGATGACAAAATGACTCAGACACCCAAGGATCATTGGTTGGAGTTAACAAAGGAGTTGGTTCGGATGTGTTTGGGCATGGAAGTCCTTGGGTGATTCGTTCCACTTGGAGTTGTTTGAAAAATTCATTGAGACACATGTGGAAGTAGTTGTGGACTTATACATATCGAAGGATCGCACAGATAGGAGGAAACAAAGCACGAATGAAGAATAGTGTGTAGAAGACTGTTGGGTGTGAAAGACTTGTGCACTTACAACATTTTGTAGACATGTGACGAAGAATATGGGAGGTTGACCAATGAATCCAAGATCATACTTGACTTGGGAAGACTTGTCAATGTGCACCATGATTCCATGAAGGGCACAGTTGCAGAAGCGATGAGACAGTCCTGGGCATCCTACAGTTCGTGGAATGGGTAAAGAGAGTGAATTTGGTTGGTCGCATGGGTGGTAGACGTGCACATATATCCTTGAAGTTTCAAAGATCTTGGATGTGAGATAGGATGACTGCAACGATAGAGGAAGGGACAACAAATTTCACAACAGAGTTGATGAAGGAAGACTTCATTTTCGAGTAACATCGCAACAAGGAGGGGCAAGGGAGTTTTTTGTCGTATGCACGAGTTGAGTTGTGGACGAAAGGAGATTGACTTGACTTGGAGGTGTGCCATCGTACATGTGATCTGATAGTTGGACTGGTCAACTGACTTATCTATCACTTGGATGAGCTAGTGCGCAACGACATGACGAAGGGGTTAGACTTTGGAACACGGGGATTCATTTTTGCAACACTTGGTTTTTGCAGAAGAGCTTCATGACAGAGTTGGATGAAGACTCTAACAAAGAGGAAAGTGCAATATTGCCTTGGTGTTTTTGGGTTGAGCATGTCATGAATGATGGAGAAAAATGACTATGGATAGTGTGGGGAAGTACACTTTCACAAATTGAGTGTGAAGTTGGATTAGCTACCCAACTTGTTCAACATGTGGAGGCATGCAATGTGCAAAGACATGATGAGATGGTTGGAGTATGGGCACAACAGTTCGGCATGGATTCAACATTTAGATATTTTTCAATCTGGTTGAGATTGTGATCACAGTAGGGCAGAGAGAGATCGTCACGACAGCGAAGGAAAATTGGACTACACTGCAGACATAGTTGAGGAGAGGCAGAATGGATGCATGACGACTTTAGGTAGTGAGGATAGTTGCATGATGTTGCAGATGATTTTAGGTGTGGTGGAAAGTTGGGGTTTCCACTGGAAACTTGAAATTTTCACTAAGTTAGAGTTTGGGGTTTTTGTTTTGGCATGAAACTTGGGGTTTTTAGCAACAGCAGTGACAGAGGCACGAGTTCACGAAAATTCGAAGATCGCAAATTTTGGACATTGCTGATATGGAAACAACTTGGAGTGGAGTAGGGTGTAACACGTTCGCACTTGAGTTGAGCAAGTCAAGCATGCACACACCTCCTTTGCAAACTTAGATGGACGGGATGTGATGGAGAGCGCTTGGTTCAAACAAAGGACTTGATATATGATGGAGTTGGGGTTCCTTGGGCACATGTCATGTTAAGGAACGACTCCACAATCGGTTTCTTGATGGAGATGAAACGAAAGGTGGGTGCCCAACCGAAGAGACAGGTCGACCAAGCAAGGAAGTACTCCCAAAACGTGCGACGGACACTTTGCTAAGTGATTGGGTGAACGGACGAATGAAGGCACAAGTTGGGTGCACATAACTGAAGGGTGATGAGTCGGATGGGTTAGAGCATGCTCTTGGAAGGGGCGAGTTCCCTTTGGTGAGTCGACGTGGAAACAAAGAGTGTGACGGTTGGCAAGAGTCGCGTCGGCTGGAACAGATGCGCCCCTTGACCAAGGGAGCACTCTTTTATATACTGGCAAGGTGAAACAAACCAAAGCAAGCAATTGTAGTTGGAGACACTTCTTCATAATCGTAGTTGAGGAGTCTAAGAAAGCGACCAAGGAGGGAGGGTGAGCTCACCCCAAGGATTCAAGTAGACCCTTGAGGGTAACTTGAGCTGCCTTGGGGAGGAAGAATCACAAGTTTGGGAAAGTCCTTCTCAAAGGGAGTTGGTGGACTAATTGAATTGTGGTGAAGAAGGAAGGGTTGCTTCAATATGAGGTAAAGCAGCAGGATTTATGAAGACAAAGCATGATGAAGTTTCGTTCAGACTGAGGCAACGAAGGGAGGGCGCCCAACGATAACTTGTCGAAGTAGAGATGTGATGTTTCCACGATAGGTTCTTTGTAAATTAGCAGAAGGTCCTTGTAACTCTTTCTTTATGTGTGGCACGAGTTAAGCTCGACACACCTATTTTGTATTAACATTTTGGGTGTTAGGTCAGATTGGTTGTCCACTTGCACATTCATTTGTTATACTGTGGATGCATGATGTTCTTTACTTGTTATTTGGATAAATATAATAAACACAAGCATAACAATTAACTAATAAACGAATCCAAGTTAAGTAAGGTGTAATCCAAGTTAAGTAAGACGATATGGTTTTGTCATCGAATGAAAGACGTCGGTATATCAAATGAAAGACGTCGGTGTCGCACGAGAGATAAGGAACATCAAGTTTTTCCACCGCCCAATCAAAAGATTCGCCTAGCCCCATGACATATACCATTTCATTAAAAAACGTGTCCTTTCATTAAAAGATATCTATTCATTACATATTAATCATTAATGAATAGTTATTATTATTTTCTTTATATTTATATCTTATATATATATATATATTTTTAAACTTTTCTTGACCACAATATTAAATCACATATAACATCACAATATTTTGTGAATACACATCAAATTGCACCAATAAAATCCACACCCTATATGTTATAGGAGGCGGCAAAACATAAACTCTCACAAACTTTCCATATAAAAATAAGAAAGACAATTTCTCATATTTTATTATTTAGATAAAGTTGTTCATCACCGTGATTTAGCTTTACAATTTTTTACACATATTTCATACTAATCACACTTTACAATTTTTTACATATTTTTCATACTAATCACATAGTAAAAGCCACTATTAATACCACACTAAAATAAATAAATATATATATAAATATAAATAAAATAAATAAATAAATTACCCAATACACTTTACAAAAAATAAAACTCTATTCTAACAAAATATTGTTTTCATTTCATGATCTATCACATAGTAAAAGCCACTATTAATACCACACTAAAATAAATAAATATATATATAAATATAAATAAAATAAATAAATAAATTACCCAATACACTTTACAAAAAATAAAACTCTATTCTAACAAAATATTGTTTTCATTTCATGATCTATCACATGGCCACACATTCACACAACCATTTATAAATTTTTACAATGAGATACCAAACTAAGTAACTTTAACATTATTATCACAATAATTACAAGCCAACAAATCCTAAACCACATTCTAAATCATATGGTAATAACTAAGCAATAATACAACTTGCACTTTATATAACAAGAGTTGCATGGCAACGCAGTCCCTGCCGAGTTAGTTGGAAAATACATGTTGAACAATGAAACTTTTCCAAGAGAAAATTGCTCCAATTTTATAAAAGGTATAAATTTTTTTACAATGCATAACTTCTTACAAGTATCCAAAATATCTGGAACGCCAACCAGCCGGAAGGGACTTCCTTTCTAGAGCAGTCATAGTAAAATCACCAAAATAGGGAAGATTACAATATCAAAACATCATCAGCAGCATGAGGGAGCACTTCCCACTTCATTCAAATACATTTATGGAAGAAGAAGGACTCTCAATCCCTCCTTCTCGATGAAATATCGTGAGGCGACCGACCGGTTCCTTTAGGGCCCTTTTTGAGAGGGCGTCTGCCTCACTGTTGAGAGATCTTGGGATGTGATGAAAGCTGATGTCCGTGAAAGATTTTGATAGCACCAATGTTTTAGCCATCCAGCTATCGTTGTGGACTGAAAGCAACTTTGACTTCTGAGAAATCCAGTCAATGATAATACGCGAGTCACCAAGGACGTGGAGGTGACTAAGAGACCAAACTGAAGCGAGATAGAGGGCTGCCCAAAGGCCCAATAGCTCAGCTCTGTTATTGGTTCCAGTCCCACAATTTAAAAACCAAGAGGTGACCCGGGAAGGATGGGATTTAAAAGAACCCCCGGCGCCACAACATCCTCCATTCGCCAAGGCCGCTCCATCGAACCAAGCGACTGTGTAGCCTTCCAAACAATGAAGAGAACAGACATCAAGTTTATGTTTAGGAGGACTTTTAGATGGCTGTTTCCAATTAAAGGAAATCAGAAATTTTTGTAACACCACTTGCAGCGAGGGAGGGCGGGATTCGAAAATAGCTTTGTTCCGGGCATTCCAAATCTGCCAGGAAATAAGGGCCGGAACTGTCTTTGGCGCTGTGGGCTGTTCCAGCCACCTGGAGTAACAGTTAAAAAAGTATTTCCACTCCAGATTAAAAGCAGCGAGAAATGATTAAGCACCAACCTCCAAACCGCCTGTGTGAAGGAACACTGAACCAAGAGATGATTTATATCTTCGGTCGTGCTCCAGCAAAGAGGACAAATGCTAGGCCCCTCCAGGCCCCTACGGCGAAGCAAATCCCAGGAGAGCACTTTCTCTTTTCCGGCGAGCCAATTGAAAAACTTTATCTTAAGCGGAATCTCCCAGCGCCACACCAGAGAGAACCAAGATCGATCTAAATCTGAATGCTTCTGGTTGATGAGAGCAGCGTAAAGATTTTTAACAGTTAAGAGGCCAGTGGCATCTCCACCGGCCCATCGAAGTGAGTCAGGGCAAGAATTAAGAGTGATGCCGGCTTCTTTGAGGGCCGCAATAAAAAGCTTCCATTCGCTTGCTAGCGGGTTACGGAGGTGCAAATCCTCACTACTCAGCCAATTGTCAGGAAGGGGGCAGCCAACTGTCTGATGCTTTATCTGATCTAGATGTAAAACGTTTTGTTGCTGAAGAGATGATCTCAAGTCAGAGGAGAGAAGGGACCTGTTTCCCAGCCCAAGAATCTTGTCACTTCCTATTCGAACTTCAGTGCCATCACCCGGGCTCCAAACTAGCCAGTGAAGGATGACCGGAATTGAGGAAACCGGTCCTTTCCAAAAAGGAGATGCCGATCTCAGCTTGAAGACGGGCTTACGGATCCAACAAACAAGAGGCATGGAGCCCAAATATTTGTCAGCAATTATGCGGTGCCAAATGCTGTCAATGGAGACAGCTCTCCAAAAAGAGCTCGCCAGGAGAGCCGTATTAAACAAAGGCAAGTTCATGAGCCCCCAGCCTCCATATTTCCTAGGCTTTGTCAGCACAGTCCAGTTGCACAAGTGAAAACGAAAGTGGCCAGGATGGCTGTTCCATAAGAAGTTAAAAATCAATCTCCTTAAAAGAATAAAGATTTTGTTTGGCAATTTTTCCAGAGACATCCAGAAAACAGGAAGCGACTCCAATACCGACTTTACCAAGATGTAACGGCCGCCCAGTGAAAGCCACTTGTTACACCAGAAGTTTATCCTTTTTTCGAAATGCGCCACCAGCCAGTTCCAGTCAGCAGGAGAGGAGGCTCTCAGTTTTAGCTGGAATCCAAGGTACTTGAAGCCTTCCCTCAGATTAGAAAAATTATAGGGGACAGTATGCTTGAGGGTTTGCAGTTCATAATCCGTGAGACCCCAATAGTGGACTGATGTCTTTTATGCATTAATGGATAACCCTGTGGCTGAACAGAAAAGCTGGAGAACCTCAAGGATTTTCAGCCACTCTGTCAAATCTGCCATAGTGAAAAGAAGCACGTCGTCCACAAATAAGAGATGAACCAACTTTATAAATTTTGAGACTTTGATTCCAGAGATAAGGCTCTCTGAGAAATTTTTTTTAAGAAGAAGGCTGAGAGCCTCCATGATTAGAACTTAATATAACTAAATGCACAAGTAATGAATATTTTTTGTCAAAAGATAATAATTGAGGGTTGTTTGTTATTCAAAATGTATAATGAACCGTAAGCTAATGGAACTATAATATTTAGATGTGGTGATTGGTGAAATTCATTGATTATGTAATTAATTCTACATACTGAAAGACGTGAAGGGAGAAATAACACTTCAATTCTATCAACCAATTAGAAATGAGTAACACAAATATTTTTATTATATCCAAAAATATATATTTATTTTCCTATGTTAAACATTACATTGCATACACAAATTTATGGTCAAAAGCAAATTAATGTCACATCAAAAGCAAACTCATTACTATAATCCTATGGCAGAGACTAATAACATTATAATATCTTACAAAACAATTAACTAACCTTTTAAGTAGTATAATAATTCCTATTAATTTTTTTTTTGCGGAACCTGTTGGCTATGTGATTAACCTGTGGCTTGAGAAACCGCGACTCAGGGGCATCTAAGTCGTCAAAATTACCTAAGGATCGCACCTAGCCTGAGCCACACCAACCCTTAACATGGTTGGATTTTTTGTCCGTGCAGGTTTCGAACCTGTGACTTTAACATCACAGAGTGGCTTAACAACACACTCCATCACCGACTGTCCTACACCTCGAGGACATAATAATTCCTAATAATTAAAATAAATAATTCAAAATAAATTTTATATATATTTAAAAATAACAATATTTTTCTTTTAATAAAATTTAAAATTATTTTTATTAATTAAAAATTTATTTTTATAAATATAATTATATATATAATTTTTTAAATATAATTTTTATTAATTAAAACTTATTTTCTATAAAATAAATTATCATTACCAATCATTCTCAATTAATTTTTAAATAAATTTTATAAATATAATTATAATAATAATACTAATAATAATAAATAACAACCAAAATAATCAATATCTTAAAAACAACAAAAAAATTCTTTAATAAAATTTAAAATTATTTTTATTAATTAAATTTATTTTTATAAATCTAATTATATATATATATATATATATATATATATATATATATATATATAATTTTTATTAATTAAAACTTATTTTCTATAAAATAAATTGTCATTATCAATCATTTTTAAATAAGTTCTCAAATTATAATTATAATAATAATAAATAATAAATAACAACCAAAATAATCAGTATCTTACTACTACTATATTTAGTGTTAATGAATCAATTTTGAATGGGCCACATCAGAGCAGGCATAGCCGTGAAATGTCTGCCGACAAATATAGTGGAATTGCAGGATGTGGAAGGGACGAGGAGAGAAAATTTGAGTAGGCCACATCAGCGCAGGCATAGCCATGAAATGTCAGACGACAAATGTAGTCCAATTGCACGATTAATTCGTGCGATTTCTTCGCAGTTATACTACCGATTTTTTCGCTATATCACAAGTTCAAGTTGCGCCGAAATCTTGAAAAGTGACCGAAAGATCCGGTCGCCTGTCCTCGGTCAACACCGACGGCTACGGACATCTTAGGAAGTCGATAAATTCAAATTGGGCTAGAAATTTTTAATTTGATGGCGTTTGATTGGAAAATTTCAATTGATTTGATTTGATTTGATGTAAATTTTTATCATGAGATTTAAAAAAAAAATAATCAAAACTATAATTACATTTAAATATTTTTATTTTATTTTATACTTTTAAATATTTGTATTTTATCTTATTTTAAGTTGATATAGATTATAAAAATTATAAATATTTTTAGTTTATTTGAAATTGGAAAACTAGAAGGGTTCAATAATGTTATGAACTTTTTTTTTTAAGTGAAAAAACTTATCACTATTATTTAAGGAAAACCAAGCCATTTGAAACAACTTGTTGGTGGTCCGCTCCTCTTCTGGGTCTTGGGTCGTTAACTTTCCTTATATCCAGGAAGACGAGCTCTTAGTCAAATGCTATGAATTTTTTCTTTCCAAAGTGAAAAAACCTATCATAACTCAGAATGTCAAAACAACTATGAATTTTTTGTTTCGAAAGTGGAAAAACCTATCATAACTCAGAATGTCAAAACAACAATGAGGCGCTAATGCATGTTAACTCATCAATGTTATTTAAGAAAAACCAAGATCTGGTCAATAAGGAGGCAAGCTTTCACTCCTCCTCTGAGTCTCCATTAACCTGGAAGACTAGCTCTTAGCCAAGTTAAAGTACCAAAATGTCCCGTGAGACAACGCGGTTGGTAAAGACCTTTCTCCATGTTGGGAGGAGGTCTTGAGTTCTATTCCGGCTCTTCGGGACAAATTGTAATGACTGCTAGTGCCAAGTGATGTAAATGATTTATATCTCTAATATAAATCGAGTTAATTTCTCATGGAAAAAAAAAGTTAAAGTACCAATAAAAACACTATGAACTTATCCACCAATCAACTTTTTAAAAAATACTTTATTTTTATATTAAAAAATAATATTTTTGATTTCTTAGATTAAACATTAAATTATTGCAGAAATTTTAAAGTCAAACTAAATTAATCCACCACTCAACTGTAAACCAAGGCTATATAATACTAATAATTAAATAATCAACATTCACAAATAATCAATGATATTTATCTTTCATATTCACTGAACTATTAAATTATAATAAATTTTACTACTTCACAAAATTATTAGAAAAATTATTTATTTAATAAAAAAATAAACTCATAAAATTAATAAAATTAATCCATTTATTAACTCATTCCAATAATTTAAAATAGAGAAAGAGAAGTTTGGTCCGATGTTGGGACATTCGGCTCACCTCCGAATCACGTAACTTGCCAAAGCATTTCCGCGGAGAAGGGAGAATGTGGAGTTCAGAGATCCGCATTGTTCTCAGCTGTTGAATCCTCTGGACCTCGATCGACCACTCGGAATCTCGCGAGGTGCTTGGGTTATACACTCGTTACCACTGTAGCCTTGACCGAAGATCCTCCCTCCAATTGATCACTGGCAAAGCACCCATGGGAAGGAGTCTCAAAGTTGGCGGTAAGTTGAGACGAGCCCAAAGTTGAGAGTGGTGTTTGCATGCACCGTGTTGAAAGGGAATGCATCTCTATGGTGAGATAATTTGCAATTGTACACGTGGATAAAGGGAAAGGAGAAGATTAGGGCTTGGGACAAGAGGGATTCCAAGTTGAAAGGTAAATTCCTATGTGTTTAGTGTTCATTGCATCTATTTAGGAAGCTGTAAATATTTAAGATAGAAGAAGATGAACATAAAAGAATACACCAAATACTTATATCAATTATCCATCATATTTGGGCAAAGTGATGAAGGTAATGAGGTTGTTTCTAGTTGTATCAACATTCCATATGTTATATTAGATGAACTAAGTATGTTGAGAATTTACTCTTTTGCAAATTCATATGAGTATACCTTGAATGATAAAGAGAAGAAGTCTAGAAAACAACAATCTTCTTGAGGAAAAGGAATGAGAGTTGGAGAGAAGACCAAGTATGGAAAATTGAAGACAAGTGAGAGAAAAGGAGAAGTCACTAGTTACACAAGTATTGATAGCCAACATTTGAAACGAAATTATGAAGCCCTTAGAGGTTGAGGAACTCCTGGAGGAAGATAAGGAAGATTCAACAAATCATACTTCAAGTGCAAAATGCAATGACATTGGGAATATGGGTGTCTGGAGAATTTGAATGCCAACATAAGGCAAGAAGGAAAATACATATAACTCAAGAAATAGTGGTCCAAAATGAATCGTTATATAGTTTTTCATCAATTTTGGTACTTCTTGGTGGAAAAAATGGAGTAATTTGTAAGGCCTATTTTAGGGGTAGGTCCTACTTTGGTGATTTAGGGTCCATAAACTTTCAGAGCCTATTTAAGGCCTTAAACAACTGTTATTAGGGTCAAAATTTCATGAAAAAAGTTCATAGGCTCTAAATGTTGTTTACTCAAAATATTTCCAACAACGTGAAGATTGCCTCAATTGGAGTTTATATGCAAGCGTTATGCCTCCCACAAGTTGATCTATCATATTGACCATCATGATATTGAGTGGATGCCATGTTAGCTTCCATTACTCACACATGTGAAGCTAGTCATGTGCATAATTTCAAAAAGTCTATTCTAGAGGGTCCAAAACCTTAACCCCAATCGAGAGTTGAAACATGCAAAAACCCTAACCCTAACCCTAGACAACTATTAAGACATATTAAATATTGGACTGTTAGGAAAGGAAGGGGTTCCATTCTTATTGTATTGTTTATTATTCCACAATTGAGCAAGACATCTAGTAGTTGGGATATTGAAGCATAACAAATGAGTTATAAGATCTTGTAGTAATGATGTAGGTCATAGTATCCATGTCAACTCCATAAAAATGGCACCGGTTACTATCTTGTCCCTTGGGTTTTTACCTCTTCACAAAGGGGCCAAATGCTATGGCATAGTGTGTAGGATGCACCTTCTCGCACCACTCTAGGCCTTTGAGCTAGTCCTCGAGCCAGATGGGGGTTACCCTCGATATTTCCCATTGCAAGAGTTCTCATCTATGACTTGAGAACAACCTATTAGTCTATGAAGCTCAAATGGATTTATAATATAGACTGGTGGTGCATGGAGTTAATCTCTGCTATCTTTTTAAAACAAAAAACAAAAGGGGTGTTGAGTTATGGTTTTTTGGGGGATGGCCAAAGAGCCAATAAACAAGGGAATTTAATAAGTCTCAACCATAAGAATGATCTTTTGAAACATGGGCATCATGATCTAGTTTTTCTTGACAAATAACCTAGAGAAAAACAACAAACATATGCTAAGGAGGAGGTTGAAACTAATTTCCTAACACATAATCATTAGATAGAAAACCAAATGGGCAAGACAAACATAGATCCATTGGTTTATGCATCACCATGTGAGAAAAAAAATGAAAGGAAAAACAAACATAACTTGCTTGAATCTATTATGCACTAGTGGCAACATCCTTGATCTTGATTATATAATAAAGTCAACAATTCATTTATAAAATATTAGCTTCAGTGTTGGGGACTATAAAGTCCCAGGTATGAAACAACCATTTCATTTATACAATAAATGTCCCAAGGGTTGGGCAATATAGAATCATTTTCCTACACCTCACAACCTCCCTTTACAAATTCTATTACTCGATAATGCTTATGAAGAGAATGGAAATGATAGAGAAGAGAAGTAGAAGAGGAATAATGTTATTTGGTGTTACAAAAATAGTGATACACTAGGTTGATATTCAATTTATGATGCCTTCTTGCCTCTATTTCACCCTCTTTTGTTGTTAAAATGAACCTTTAATCTTTGTAAGTGAGAAAATTATCTCTATTATAGATTATCGAGATGAAAATGTGAGTCCTGGAAATTAGACTAAAATATTTTATTTCTCCATCAATTAGAATGTTTCTTGTGTTGATATTATGGTAGCTGCAGGAGGTATTAACCTTCACGTATAACCTTTGACGAGACTAGAATATTCTGGGAAGCAAGAGAAACCCTAAAATGTTGGATAATAACCCTAGGACACAAGTCTTCTCAAGAGAATATTTAATATTGAGTTATTAGCCTCCAGGAAGAGAAGTCGGCCTAGTCAGGTGAGTTGGAGCAGTATAAATAGAGGGCGCTAGAGCTCATTTGGACTCACTCACTCACACACAACTGCATAAGGACAAGAAGTGCGCATGACTGGAGGACAACTGCAATTGCAACAATGGTGACTTGGTCTCTTGGTTATGGTTTGGACCTTTTTCTTGGTCTTTGGTTATTCTTTCTTGGTGCGTTAGCCTTGGAGAAAGGTGCGCTACCTTGGTTGGCTATTTGGATTGCTTCCAGAATTATTCTATCTGTCAAGGTTAAGGTGCTTGGGGGTGGCCTTTATGCCTATGGTTGGGTGACAATATTTCTATATTGTCTATGGTGAAACGAGCACACCTATTTTTTCTAACAGGTTATGGGCCCACACTATCTTCAGACAATCTAACCACTAGAAGATAGTTTGGGAGGATTTGCTCATTTGTAGTTGTAGTTGCAGTCAAAGTTTTGTTGCAGCAACGAATCCCTAACCCTCTTGTTGAGGCACCTTAAGTGAAGAACATGACCTAATTCCTAGATAGCCTAGTGCGCCCTAGCCTAGCGCATCTCCTGGTACTCTCAGCAAGCCAAGGCGTTAAGTTTGAGTTTTTGGTCGAAGTCAAAGGTTGACCTAGTCAAAGAAGTCATGACTTACTCTATGAAGTCAGAAAACAAGTTAGAGGAGCTTCTAACTTCAGATCATGGAAAACAAGGATTGACCTCATCCTTGCCAAGAATAAAGTGTTGGATATCATGAAAGGAAAGATCATGGAACCACAATTTGAAGTAGGAAAAGAGAAGGAACCTTAGAATGTTGCATTTATGGAGAAGTTCAAGGACAATGGCATCAATGCTATGAGTATCGTATTGGACTCTATAAAAGACCACTTGATACCCTACATCTCTCACCTTGACTCATCTATGAAGATGTATGATTCCCTAACTAACCTATTCTCAATGAGAAACATTGGACAAGTGATGAGTCTAAAGAATGAGCTCTGTGACATGAAAATTAATGATGATGACAACATAACATCATACTTTGTAAGAATATCTCAGTTAAGAGATCAACTACAAGCTATTGAAAAAATCATTTCAGAAAAGGAACTAGTAAATATAGTACTCAATGGCCTTCCCAAGACACGGGAAGCATTTGTTGTAAGGATGAACACAAGAAAGGAGTATCCCACATTTGAAGAGATTTGGACTTGTTGTGCACAAGAATAATCAAGGATTAGCGCAAAAGAGAAATTCCAAAAGAAATATGATGATCAAGCCTTCATAGCAAAGTTTAAGAATTTCAAGAATAAGAAGAAGTTTGGCTTAAGGAAGAAACCAAATCAAGAAAAGGATATTTCAAAAATACAATGCTTCAACTGTCGAAAATATGGTCACTATAGGAACCACTGTCCTGATTTAAATAAAAGGAAGGAAACACAGGAAGCAACAATTGTCGAAGAAAAAGAACCCTCAAAGAAAGTTAAGCAGGATGAAGCAAACTTCTTCTTCTAGTCAAGGTAACAATATTCTTCTATAACATAGTTCTTGTACATACCATGTTTACATAGTTCCTGTACATATCATGTGTGTCTATTTCTTAGAAGATAAGATGGTCAATGAAACAATACCTATGGAAGAATAACAAGATAAGGATTTCCATTAGGATGACTGCAAGTCAAGTAATGTACATGAAAAAGATGAAGTACGTTGACAATATTTGGTGACAAATTCCTGAGGAATCTATTATATAAGTAACAACTGCCAGATAGGCCGAAATCATAATCAAACTTAAAGAGACCCAGAAGGAGTCAAAATAGAAAGAAGTCAGTAATCAAGAGGAAATTAGAATAAGACTTGTGACAATTTAAAGAAGGAAATAAGGATGCAGACATAAGCATGGGCTCTCTTAGATGGAGGGAGATGATTGCAGAATTCCAAAAGAAAAGGATGCATTCATGCATGAAGCTGGCATTAGGAGGGAGATAATCCTAAATGATATGATCCATTGAAGAATTCGTGAATATTATAAAGTATCTATCCATGTTCCCCATTGGAAGTAGCAGCCATTATAAGCAACATGTGTTCAGTTTGACTCTAGAAGAAGTCTTCTTCGAAAAGAAGCCTAAGTATCCCTGGTTGTCCATCTACATCTATGTTCCTATGATGAAAGGAAGAAGTTGAAATCTTCAGGAAGAAAGGGCATATAATCTATAGAAGACTCCATGGACCCCAAAGTTAAAGAGGAACATGAGGAAGAACATGAAGATTCCAAGAAAGAAAGAAAATCCAGAACAACCAGTTATTATATCGAGAATCACAAGACTACTAGCATGGTTTGAACCCACTAGAAACAGTCAAGTAGAAGGAATGGAAATTGTGATGAAGAATAGTGTATGTAAGAAATTGTGAAAAAGAATTATGAATGGAAGCATTGTGAGATTCAGAGCTAAATGTTCTTCCAGAAGGAGGGAGAATACTATGACGACAACTTGTTCCAGTAAACCAAATATACCTCTATCTGAGCTATTATATCTCTTGCAGTATCCATGGATTGAAGTTTACATGAGTTGGATGTAAGAGACCATTCTTCCCAATAGATCAATTGAGGAAGAATCTTATGTAGAGAAATCTCAAGGTTTTGAGGTATACTAGAAAGAGACCCATATATGAATATAGAAGAAGACCTTGTAAGGATTCAAGCAACTTGATGCAGAGTATCTCATATACAACAGAAGCATGGTGAAAACTTCCTATGACAGAGAAAGTGTATCAGAATGGTTACTTAGAAGTTCAGGATGATGGATTTCTAATCCATGGAAAACTCCCATGATGACAGATCTGAAGAAGTTGAGAAACTCTAATCCAATAGACCCATCTCTGTATTGAAAATTGATTGGCTTGACCATATATTTTCCTTGTGAAACGTTTGAGTTATGATATACAACTGCATGGATTTATCGATTCATATTGGGTAGGGAGTGAAGATGACAGAAGAAGTGCTACTTGGATATGTTTCATTTTGAGCTTTGCCACAATGTCATGGACTAGCAGGAAACATAATTATGTTGCACTCAGTACCGTAAAAGCATAGTATATTTTAGTTTGTGATGCTTGTACGGAAGCAGTGTGGCTTGGTATATTGGTTTCTAGACTGTCTAATCAGGTGTTGAATTCGACTGTGATATATTGTGATGATCAGAACTATGTGAAGTTTTTAGAGAACCCGGTGTTCCATGACAGGTCAAAGCACATTGATATCAAGCATTATATTCTCCGTGATAATAGTCCAGAGGAGAGAAGTGGTTCTCCAGTATATCTCCACAGATGAGAAGATAACATATTTCAATACGGCCTATGTCCATGATGAAAAGATTGAGTACTTAAGGGACAAGTTGGGGCTCGTGGAGATGACTTCCTTATTGAAAAAGGAAGATATTACTCCTAGGTTGGGAGGGAGCATTGATATGTTATTGATTTATGGGAAGTCATTTTCTAGTTTGGAAAATGGTCCAGGTTGGGAAGTCACCTTCCAGTCTGGAAAGTGGCCCAAGATTTCTAACAGACATGCATTTTCCAGTTCGGAAAATGGTCCAGATCGAATAGTCATTTTCATAATGAAAATGGTCCGATAGATTGTTGATGTACCATAGATAATGATTCCCCTTGTGGCCAGTGTGGGGGAATGGTCTAGGAAAACCATTCTTCTTGACAATCACTCTAAGTAGTGGTCAATTAGAATGGTCCTCCTCACAAGCAGTCATTCTTTCAAAGTTCACAGTTGTGAGCAATTTTGAAGAATGGTCCATTTTGGAGGTTGGTGCAGGACAATCATTTCCTATGGAAATGGTTCAAACAATCATTCCCTAGGGAAGACTCATTCTCTATAGGTTGCACTATGATTAGTGCCGGAGGAATGACCCAGTTAGGTAAATGGTCCAAGTTCAACAATTAGGGACATGCATTCCCTAGGGAAGACTCATTCTCTCTAGGTTGCACTATGATTAGTGTTGGAGGAATGGCCCAGTTAGGTGAATGGTATAGGCTCATAAATCAAGGAAAATTATTCTTCTATGCTTGGGAAGAATAGTCCAGATAGACCATGATTGATGTTTTACTTTCTGAGGGCAGATGCTCTTCTATATTTCACAGATGTGAGTGGAAGAATGGCCCAAATGAATTAGTTTGTATCATGAAATTGTTATGCAGGTTGATATTAGATGATATGATTGTTGTGGATACTATATGTCTCCGGACAGTAGTTGTATGATACTGCGGTGGATGTGTTCCATTGGTTGTGACTATGTGTCACTGGTTAGTAGTCGTGTGCTACTAGGTGTGGTTGTGTACCACTGGATAGTAGTTTTATACTACTATGGATAGACACAATTGTGTTCTATTGAATGGAATTGTTCTGATTTCCATGGAGGCTACCACTAGTGTTGGAGATGATTGTCAGCTAGATGGATAGTCAGTGTGCTGATGGACAGACATTCTCCAGGCGAAGAATGGTCCAGGCAGGACTGATTACTGGTGGACAAACATTCTCCATGTGGAGAATGGTCTAGGATGACAGATTGTTGATGTACCATGGACAACTATTCTTCCAGGACATATGTTTGGATTAGAAGAATGGTCCATCTCCTTGAGTTCGCAGTAGTGACCAGAGTGGAGAGATTGGTACAGGACAAACATTTTCCCTAAGTTCACAGTAGTGGTCGGAGGGAAAATGGTCCAGGACAGCCATTCTTCTAGGACGTATGTTTGGATTATAAGAATAGTCCTTGTAGCCCATGGCATGGCTTCCAACATCTGTTGGAAAAGTTATTCTTCTAGGACATATGTCCGGATTAGAAGAATAGTTCTTGTATCACTCTGTGGAGTGAGTGACTTTTTCAACATCATGCCCGATTACTCAGATGGACTATGTATTCAAGAGATGATGCAGTTGATGCTATCAGATGATACTGATAGTGATGATGTTGCTCGTGAGTTGATCTACGTGATCATGAGATAGCCTGTGTGGCTATGATGATGCTACCGATTGAATGGTTTGTTTGTGCTCAAGACCATTACCTTTAATACCTCCCTAGCTAGGAGGGAGTGTTGATATTATGGTTGCTGCAGGAGGTATTAACCTTCACGTATCACCTTTAACGAGACTAGAATATTACGGGAAGAAAGAGAAACCCTAAAACGTTGGATAATAACCCTAGGAGACAAGTTGTCTCAAGAGAATATTTAATATTGAGTTATTATCCTACAAGAAGATAAGTCGGCCCAGTCAGATGAGTTGGAGCAGTATAAATAGAAGGCACTAGAGCTCATTTGGACTCACTCACTCACACACAACTTCATAAGGACATGAAGTGTGCATGACTGGAGGACAGTTGTAACTGCAGTAGTGGTGACTTGGTCTCTTGGTTATGGTTTGGACTTTCTACTTGGTCTTTGGTTATTCTTGCTTGGTGCACTAGCCTTGGAGAAAGGTGCGCTACCTTGGTTGGCTATTTGGATTGCTTCCGAAATTATTTTGTCTGTCAAGGTTAAGGTGCTTGGGGGTGGCCTTTGTGCCTATGGTTGGGTGACAGTATTGCTATATTATCTATGGTGAAACGAGCACACCTATTTTTTTCTAACATTGTGCACTTTGTTTAATTCAGTTAGAATAATGGATTTTTAAACCTTCCAAAAATTCATAGCCAAATTTAAAACTGATTTGGAGCTACTATAATTTTATCTATTTTGGTTATAAGACCTTTCTTAACAATCCATTAAAAACTAGTCCATTATATGTCAAAGTGGGTTTGAAATCTCGCACAGTCTAAACCAAATACAACATACCTAAACGAAAAAGAATCAAAATGGTTGAAGAATGAATGGATTTGATACTCACATGATCTCTTTTAACCTCAAACACATGGTTGTAACAACCACTTTATAATGTACAATAATAAAACCCAACACTTCCTTTGCTTCTCATAGCATTTCATTACACTTTATAATATAAACCCTTTTAACGTTTATAATTTAAAAGTCACTTTATAAGGTGCATTATAAAAGTTAAATTGTATTTTTTTGGGTGGTGGGTGTTGAAAAAGTTTCAACTAATTTTTCATGTGGTCACATGGACATCAATTAAATTTAGAATGTGCATGTATGCATTCTTCATTGAACAATTTTTGTAACTAGTGGATCTTATTATAATCAGTTGTCTAACTGTTTGAGAACAATTTTTGTAACTAGTGGATCTTATTATAATCAGTTGTCTAACTGTTTGAGAGATGCTATATATATGCATATACCCATAGAGGTGAGGGTTGTGTGTGAAAGACTCATTACAGTTGAGTGTAGTGTGTGAGAGGATATGATATTTGTATCTCTGTGTTGGCTATTGTAATTCTCCCATGAATAATAAGAATATCGATTATCATTTCCCCGTGTTTTTTTCTGTATTGGGTTTCCACATAAATCACTGTGTTAGATTATGTGATTGTTATTCTCAGTTTATTGCTTGTTTATGCTCTATCCACTACCTAACAAACGGTATCAGAACTTAGAATTGAAGGATCTAAGAGCGAAGAAAAAACATATGTAAATAAGACTATCGGTCACGCACAAAGACAAGGGCAGCGAAGCAGCGTAGTCCCTGCCAAATTTAATGCAAAAAAATGGAAGCATGTTCAAAAGGCAAAAGTATTCGAATGTTGAAGTACGATTAGAACAACATTCTAATGTTGTAGTATGAGAAAATGCAGTTTTGTGAATTTTATAAAGAAGTATAGTTGCAAACTAGAGCAGATGGTGTGATG
>ML789292.1:344357-399928 GCA_009831015.1 Picea engelmannii
TATATATTTCCTATGTTAAACATTACCATTTCTACAAAAATTTCGAAGTCAACTAACAACTAATTGAAAGTCAACGATGAACTCATCGCTATAGTCCCTGCCCTTGGCCTTCCGGCAGGGACTAATAATAATAGAAGGTCGTTGGATCAAACTGAGTTTGTTCGTTGAAGAGACGGAGGACGAAACCAGAGCAAAGGTGCAATGAGAGTGATACTCTATTTATCATCGTGTCTTACGCATGGAAGGAGGTGCGATAACCTTTAATCATTTCTAATCACGTTTTATCAAGGGAGCGATAACAGAGAAAATTCTTTCTTCACAAACGTGGAAAACAAAGGAAAGTTTGACGCGAGGTATGTTTAAATGCACACAAGGTAAGAGGATAGCCTTTATAAGAAGATCGCATTATTAAAAAAAAATCATTTATAAAATGATCGAATTTACAAAGAAAGAGGTATTCAAACCTTTTTTGTTTTATTATGCATAAGACATGGAGAATCACCTTTATTAAATGAGTGGAGGATGCTTAAGTGGATATCTTTATATGAAGAGGTGGATGTATTTTTTTAAAAAGTGTTTTTGTGGGTAAATCTTTTAAATTAATATTTTTATTTTTGGGTTCAATCTTGAATTTTAATATTGGTTCCTCCATATAAAGGTTTAGTATTATAAGTTTGGTTTGGGCATTTTTTGGTTTATGCTAATGACAAAAGTGTAGAGTTTTAAGTTTGAGGTGGAGAAATTCAATGGTAATAATAACATTGAGCTATGGAAGCGCAAGATGAAGTATTTTCTTGTGCAACAAGGATTGCAAAAGGCATTGGTTGGAAAGACAAAGAAACCAACAAGCATGACAAACGAGCAGTGGAAAGATCTGGATGCAAGAGCCCTCAGTACCATTCGTTTGTGTCTGGCAGATGAAGTGTTGTTTAACATCGCTGAAGAGGAGACAACAATAGTTTTATAGAACATAATGGAGAGTCTATATATGACAAATTCCTTGACGAAAAAAATCTTCTTAAAGAGGCAGTGGTACAACTTTTTTTTTTTTTAAGTAAAAAAGGATAGAACCTATTATATTATCAGTATCAAGTTACAATGACTGGTTATGATGCTATCTGTCCTGCCTAAATAGGAAACCGAGACATCTGGGCATCCTTTGCCATTTGTTTCCTAGCAAACAAAACTATCAGAGTACCGTCCTGCCTGAAGGAAACCAGGATGTCTAGCCATTAAGTTTAAACTGTATGCCAAAAAACTAGTTGTAAAATAGCTAAGATCTAACTGGGCGAAAGCCTGGTTCAGAAACAGAAAAAAATTTCTAACCAAGAACATCATTGAACCTCTTATCTGGTCAACTTGTCCTCGTCCCCTTGCTTTCGCCATCTTGCTGGAAACGCGTAAGCTTGCACGCACATAGGGCATTGTCGTTTAGGGAGAGTCCTGGAATGAGCAGCGAACAACATGTCGAGTTCATGGTCAATTCGGGCAATGCGAAAGATTTAGTCGTCCAACAGGCTCCGCATATCAAAGATTAGAGCTAGGTACCCCAAATTGGTGAAGGGATGCTGGTCCTGCCAGTGGCTGTCAACGGAGGCTGAGGGAATGGGCCCTGTTGCTCCCTCACTTGCATGTGCTATGCAGTCGTGATGTGCCGGTCGGTTGGAAAGTTGGGTCACGTCCTCCATAGGTGCACCAAGGGGTGAGTCTCTGCTTTCTTTTGTGCAGGACAGGGTCTCTTCTTCAACATCGCAGGTGGTAAAATTCTCCGCTGGGCGATTTGCACCGGAACCATGCAGTTTACTCGAAAGCGAAATCTTGTCATCAGTGCCAAAATCCGTGGGTGGATTCCAATTGTCTGGGACTGTGAACAGAGGGAGCTTGGGATAGCTTTGCATGGCGTCTTCCAGGGTGATCTCTTCCACGTATGCCATTGGAGGCGTTCGTGGTTTCCTACGCCTTCGCAAGGAAGTCATGGCTAACGCCTGCTCAAAATTCTTCTGTCTCTGGTGGCGAGATTTGGCTGTGTACCAAGCTGCACCCCTCTGTGTCTTACCTCGTGCTCTGGGCATAGTGGAGACCCTAGAGATGACCAAGGTTCCTTGCGGGTGGAAAGCTCTGCTCCAGAGCTCCAGTGGGTCTACAAACTGTTGTTCTGCTAAAATTAACTCTGCACTCGATGCTGCAGTGGGCAAATGTCGCTTAAGGATGCCAAGGCAGGTGATAAGGAGGAGGACAACAACGACTTCCATGGCCATTAAGGCTTTCTTTCGAGTGCGCTAGTGCACTATACCGATCACTTGTGCGAAGGGGCTCATTGCCTGGATTTCACTGCACGGATTCATGCTTGGTTAATTGCTGAGGGGATGGTCCCCGGTGGATGTATTAATGGTGCATCCCGACGTTGTTCCATGTGGCTCTGCTCTACAACGTGGCACCCCATCGAGGGATAGTAGATCTCTGGTGACTAAGGTTTGGCACCGAGTTGAAATGTCTGAGTCTTCTGAGATGTGGGCCTCCCAACAGAAGTGTTCGGTTTCCATTTTGACTCCTTCATTTGCTAGGCAATCCGCTGTCTTGTTTGCATATCGCTTCACGTGGGAGGGTATGATGCTGAGATTGGGTTGGAGGAGGCAGGTAAAGTCCTCTAGCAATCCATAGAGTCGCCAACTTGGTGAGATTTTTGAAGGATTGCTGCCATGGAGAATCTTGGTGATTAGTTTGATGACAATTTGAGAGTCCCCCTCCAAGATAATCTTGTGATGATATTTGTCAATAGCTGTTTGGAGACCCCTCAATAATCTCGTTAGCTCTGCCACATTGTTGGTTGTTTCCCCTAGGAAACCTGCAATGAGACATAGGATCTTGCCATTGGAATTTCTGAGTACTGCTCCATATCCCGCTGGTCCCGGGTTGCCTTTGGAAGCCCCATCAAAGTTTATCTTTATGAAATTTGCTGGAGGGGGGGACCAGGTGGTTGGACTAGTCTGTTGGTGCTTGTGCGTCCTTAGTGTTAGTTGATTGATTAGAATGGGCTGCTAGCTTTGAAGAATGCACTGTTCCTCTGGGTTGCAGTTAAGGTCCTCTTCTTTCCAGGATTTACTTCTGATAGTTTCCTTGATTAGCGAGCTTATTTTCTCCCAGGTGGTATCTGGCGTGGAAGCTTGGGAGTGGAAGATTATTTTGTTCCGTTCCTTCCAAATTTGCCAGAGAATGAACCCTGGTAGAAGCTGCCAGATGTGATTCAACAGGAGATTATTGTAAGTGATAGAGTCCTAGTTCTCAATTGTGTCATTGATGCTGCTCCGATGTTGGTTGGATTTGTGCATTATTTGCACTCCTTGGTCCCAAATTTGCCGGCTGAAGTGGCAGCCATTGAAGAGATGTTCTTTGGTTTCCTCTTGCTGGTGGCAGAGAACACAAAAAGATGGTCCAATGAAGCCTCTTTTCCTGAGGTTGTCCCAGGTTAGGGCTCAGTTGTGTACCACAAGCCATAGGAAGGTGGAAACCTTGGGCCAGAGAGAAGGGTTCCATACTTTGTTCCATATGCGCTCCTTGTTTGTATCCTGGTGATTTCCCTATAAGAAGTAAGCTTCCTTTATTGAGAAGGTGCCAGCTATGGAATACCCCCATCTGAGGATGTCTGACTCTTCTCTGTTGGGTATTTTCCGGCAGTTAGCTTGAAATTTCCAATTCTACAGATTGAGATTCTCTGGGACTCCGAGATCCTGATTAGAGATTTTCCATTGGTGCCATTGATGCCATTGTTCCTGAGGTTTCCAAAGATCCTTTACCCTTAGGGAGGTATCCTGGTTGAGAGATCGTTTGAGATTGGTTAGCTCCTCCATTTTGTCTAGGGGTTTGAATTGCTTCCACGAGTCTTGCTAGAACATGGCGCTTTCTCCGTTTCTGACTTCCCAGAAGGCATGATTTTGAACCAGCATGCGATTTTGCCAGGCTGTGTTCCAGATATTGGATTCCTGAATTCGGTTATTGTGCCTAATTAGATAATTATCTGGTGTGAGGGGGGCATACTTTTGTTTCCACATTTGCACCCAGGCGGCTGTTGGGGTTTTTAGCCACCGCCACCAGATTTTGGCTCCCATTACTTGATTGAGTTTCCCTGGATCCCAGAGTCCCAATCCTCCTAGGATTTTTGGTGTACAGAGTCTGTCCCAATTTACTAGAGCCCACTTCTTGTTAGGTTGGTGACCATGCTAGAGGAAGTTTCACTGGAGGTTCCTGATGGCTCTGATAACCTGTTTAGGAATAGCAAGAGCGGTGAAGAGGTAAGTAGGTAGGGCTTGCAAGATAGACTTGAGGAGGACCAACCTAGAAGCGATGTTGAGGGGTCTGAAGGTCCAATTGCTTAGCCTGTTAGAGATGGAAAGGAGAAGGCTATCCCAGGAAATGGATCTAGCAGCCGCCCCCGTGAGGGGAACACCTAAATAGTTGGACGGAAGGGAGCTCTTGCGTATTCCTAGAAGTCTGGAAATGTGGATCTGAACAGAAGTCGATGTGTTAAAAAAGTAGAGTTTGGATTTGTCTAAGTTGAGAGACATGCCTGAGGCTTCAGTGAATTCAGAGAGGATGGAGTTGAGATGGTTGGCCTCTCGGACCATTGGGGAGTTCAGAAGGAGGGTGTCATCAACAAATTGACTATGAGAGGGCGCTGGCTGAATGTTGTGCAGGGGCAGGCCTTTGAGAGAGCCGTCGGTGACTGCTACCTTGATGTAACGTCCCAGGCCTTCCGCCATAAGTACAAACAAGAAGGGCGAGAGGGGGTCCCCTTGCCTAATACCCCTAGAAGGTGAAAAAGGCCTGGACGGAACCCCACTCACTAGGATGGAGAAGAAGGCTGAGGAGGTGAGATTTAGAATCTAGTTCACCCAACACTGATCGAATCCAAAAGATTCTAAGACAACCCGAAGGTACTGCCAGCTGGCCCTGTCGAAAGCTTTTGAAAGGTCAAGTTTGATTAGCATCCCTAGGGTCCTTGAATTCTTGAGAGAGTGGATGACCTCGTGAGCCAGGATGACGCTGTCCATGATTTGTCTTCCTTCTACATACCCTGCTTGTTCCTTGGAGATGACGCGTGTCAATATAAGTTTGAGTCGATTGGCCACCACCTTCATTATGATTTTGTAGATAACATTGCAGAGGGAGATGGGTCTGAACTTTTTAGGGTTTGTGACCCATTCTTCTTTTGGAATGAGGGTGAGGAAGGTGGCGTTAAGAGCTGGTAGGACTAGGCCTGATGCTCTCGATTCCTCTACTACCTCCCATACTTCTTTCCTGACCAGGTCCCAACAGTGGTGGAAAAAATCAGTGGTGAACCCATCTGGGCCGGGGACTTTTCCTGACGGCATAGATTTCACTGCTTGATCCACTTCCTCTTGGGTGATGGGCCATGTTAGGGCAGCGTTTTTCTCTGAGGTTACCAGTGAGGGTATGTGTCTGGTGACTCTTTGGATGGCTGCCATTCTGTCCTCCTTGGTTTCCGTTAGAAGGTCCTGGTAGTAGTTGATCAGCTCAGCCTCAATTTGAGAGTGTTCTCTGACTGGGTTGCCCTGGCTGTCCTCTAAGTGGGTGATTCTGTTGACGTGGGGACAGTGCACCATAGCTCTGTGGAAGAATTTTGTGTTCTTTTCCCCTTCCTTGAGCCATTGTACTCTGGATTTTTGTTTCCATAGAACTTCCTCTTGCTTCCTTCTCTCTTCTAATTTCTCTTGGAGCTTCACCTCCTCTCTCATTAGTTCAGTAGTCCGAGATCCTGAAATGAAAGTTTTTTGTATCTCCATCAACTTTCTCTCTATGTCCTGTATGCTTTGGAGTATGTTTCCAAAGTTGTTCTTATTCCAATGTTTCAACAGTTGCTTAAAGTTTTTGAGGCACTGCTGGAATTTATACATGCTGGTGCCGTGATCTATTTTCACCTGTGCCCACCAGGATTTTGCTAGCTGATGGAAATTCGAGTGTGAGAACCAGAATTTTTCAAAGCAGAAGGGCTTGTACTTGGGTGTTTCTCCCGTGTCTAAATTAAGAGCAAGAGGCCAGTGGTCTGAGCCAGATTTTGGAAGAATAAGGCTTTCCAGATAAGAGCCTACCTCCATTAGTTCCTCAGTTACCAGGAAGCGGTCTAGGCGACAAGCAATGTGTTGGTTGCCCGATCTGCGATTGGACCAGGTGAAGGTGCCATTGCTAGTTTCTATATCTACTAACTTTAGATGATCAATGAGAGTTTTGAACTTACCACTTTCTTGCTCGAGTTTCTTGGTGCCTCCTGTCTTTTCCTCCAGCGACAGGATCATATTGAAGTCGCCTCCTAAGATCCAGTTTTTCATTGTCACCAGAGTCTTGATTAGTTCGAGCCACTCCATGATTTTGTCTTTGTCCTATTGGCTATGGGGGCCGTAGACATTAGTGATGGCTCCTTCCTGATTCGAGCCCATGATCTCGAAGTGAGCCATTATTGTACCTACAATTGAAAAGGGTTTGCTGATAGTGATGTTGGATGGATTCCAGAGGATAGCAAGACCTCCTGAGGCTCCTATGGAGTCTGTTGATATGGAGTTGCTTCCTCTCCAGATACACTGGAAGATGGTTTCAGCTTCTATTCCAGTGCATTTGGTTTCCTGTAACATTAGAATGTCTGGGTTTTCTGCCTTGATACATTCTCGGAGGATCCTTTGTTTGGATCTACCATTGAGTCCTCTAATGTTCCAGGTGATGATATTCATCATTAAGAGGGTGGTGTTGGGTGGAGGTATCCCTCCGAAAGCTTGTGGATCTGTCCTGAGTTTATCATGAGGTTGCTCGTCTCCTTGATAAGTTGTTGCACTATTTTTCGCCCTCTTCTTTTGTTCTCACGGAGGATTCTTTTCGAGCCCGAACTCGTGTCTGTGGCTATGCCCAGGCGTGATGTGGATCCTACTGAGGAGTTGAGAAATACTTTATGTACCTTGTGTAGTTGTTCTTCAGGAAGGGTCTGTAGATACTTCTGATTCAAGGCCTCCTCGAGCTTTTCTAGATCTATGCCTACTAGATCTCTGTCGTCTAGCTGCATTGGGGTGTCCCCATCCCCGTCTCCTCTTTCTTCTGTGTAGGTTTCATGACTTTGGTGAGGTGGGGGAGGATTTGGGATGTCCCCATGGGCCTGTTGTGATTCCTTGTGTGGATCTTGCATTTCCTCATCTTCTGGCAGCTGGTTCAGAATCTCATAAGAGTTTTTGGTTGTGATCTTTTGTCTGGGGTCTGGGATCTGCCTCCTTGGAGGGCTTCTCTTCTTTGCCGCAACCATGGTGAAGCCATCTTTCTGTGTGGTGTCATTTTCTTTGGTGGCTAGTTTGATCAATGGGCAATCTCTGAAGAGGTGTCTGTGCTCATGACATCTCCTGTAACGAAAGGGAATGTGTTCATAATCCAAAGTTTGTTGCTAGTCCTCATCTTGGTATTCGAGAGTCACCGCTGCAGGTAGTGCCTTGGAAATATTCATGTAGACACAGATCCTGGCATATGAAGTATATTTTCTCTGTCTTGTGGCCTCTAAAGCTTTGACATATTGGCCTAGAGTATTCCCTATTCCCATTAGAATCTCTTCTAGCCAAAACTCTTGCAGTAAGGAATATAGGCGGATCCATACAGGGGCCATGGTGAAGTCCTCCTTGTCTGGGCTAAATCTTTCAGTCCAGAAGCATAAGAATGGCCCTGCTGAGTTGTAGAAGTATGGCCCATTCTCAAATATCCTGTCTCTGTCTTCTGGATTGTACAGGATGATTGTGAAGAAGCCTTTGGAACTAAGTTGGACCTCATAGTCCCCTTTGGGGTTCCACCAGTGCTTGATCCATTTGTTAAGATCCCTCTCTGTTGGCAAGAGACCCAAGAACTTGCCAATGAGGGCGTGCTCTCTCATAAATTGGGTGTGTTCCCCTACTCTGGTTGAGATAATAAGGTATCTTGGTGTTTTCTCCATTTGTGGTATGCATTTACCTGGCTCCCATCCTCGAGGTGCCTTTGGATGGGAGGTTCCCGCTTCCGTCTCCATCTCTTTCATGAGGCCTTGTTCTCTGGCCATAAGCTGTTCACGTACCTGCAAGGGCGGCTCGAATGTGGGGCGTTTCGCTCTAGTGCCAGAGCGGTCATTGGCGGTGATATTGTGATATGAGGGGGGTTTCCCCCCCTCTTCTGTGCCCATTCCGGCATGTCAATAGGAGTCAGTTGGCCCCCACTGGTCGCTAAAGAATCATCGCGCCGGTGTTCTGCGACTAGTCTACAATAGTCTGGGCCGATTTGAGGCTAGGGTTTCCTCAGAGATCCTCATTGTCCCCCTTACAATGAGTATTATTTCAAGGAGATGCTAGCAGTTGTACAACTTACAGATGAAAGAAGGTACAAAAATTACTGATCACTTGAATGTTTTCAATACTCTGATTTGTCAATTATCTAGTATGGAAGTAAAGTATGAAGATGAGGACAAGGAAGTTACACTACTGTGTTCATTTCCTGAGTCTTGAGATAATTTTTTCACATCTATGTGTTTTAGCACAACAGATACCATTGATTATAATACTGTTGTGGGAGCTTTATTGTATGAGGAGATGAGGAGAAGATCCAATAAAAAAACCTCAATAGCAGAAGAAATGGTGGTCAGAGGTCGATCTACAAAAAGAGGGAAAGATCAAAGGGGTACATCAAGGTCTAAGTCAAAAGTAAAGAAGAGTAAGAATAAATGTTGGTTCTATGGAAAACCAGGGCATATCAAGAAGGACTGTTGGAAATGACAGAATGCATCCAAAGGGGATTCCACAAAAGAAGCAAAGGAAGACAATTTAGCTGAAACAAGTTCAGGTTCAGGTTCATGAATGGTTGATGAGGTATTGTCTACTTGTGATGTTTCACATAAATGTTAGCATTGATTTTTAGATTCTGGTGTGTCCAGCCACATGTGTCTTCATAGAAATTGGTTCTCAACTTACCAATCTATTGATGGTGGTGTTGTTTTTATGGGAAATGATTTTTCTTGTAAAATTGTTGGGGTTGGTAGCGTTCGAATTAAAATGCATGATGGTACTATAAGAACAAAAATAGATGTGGGGCATGTACTTGAACTTAGAAAGAACTTGATATATTTGGATTTCTAGATTCTTCTAGTTGTAGGTGTATAACTCAAGGTGGAGTACTGGAGGTGTCCAAAGGAATCTTAGTAGTCATGAAGGCAAAGAGGACCTAGAACCTTTATCAGCTTGAAGGAAGGACATAAGTAAATCAAGAAGTGGTAGAATCTGAAGGTGCAAGTGAATCTGTTCATTTACGACATCAGTGTTTGGGTCATATGAGCAAGAAAGGGCTTAAGGTACTGGTTGATCGTAAGTCACTTCCAAGTTTAAAGTTTCTGAATTTGAATTTATGCAAGTATTGTCTTTTTGGAAAACAGTGTAGACAAAAATTTAAAATAGGAAGACATGTAAGAAAAAGTATCCTTGATTACATTCATTCAGATGTTTGGGGACCATCCCCTATAGTTTATTTTGAAGGATCTTCTTATTTTGTGACATTTATAGATGATTACTCTAGAAAAGTTTGTGTCTATTTACTTAAAATAAAAGTTGATGTATTTATTACTTTTAAGCAATTCAGAGCTTTGTTTGAAAAGAACACTAACAAGTCAATAAAGTGTTTAAGAACAGATAATGGAGGTGAGTTCACATCTATGGAATTTGAAAACTATTGCAAAGAAGATGGGATAGAAAGACATAAGACCATAATTTATACTCCTCGGAAAAATGGTGTTGATGAACGCATGAATAGGACTCTTCTAGAGAGAGCAAGGAGCATGCTCAATAGTGCCAAGTTGGACCAGTAATTGTGGGTAGAAGCAGTTCTTACAACATGCTATCTGATAAATCGGTCACCATCAAGTGCAATAAACCATAATATTCCATAAGAGGTATGGACAGGTCATTCATGTGATTATTCAAATATGAGAATATTTGGTTGTGATGCTTATGCTCTTATTTCTAAAGATCAATGTTCTAAGTTAGATCCTAGATCAAAGAGATATGACTTTGTTGGTTATGGTGATGGAGTTAAGGGGTGTAGATTGTGGGATCCTACTGCCCACAAACTCATCATAAGAAAAGATGTAGTATTTGATGAATACTCACTCTTAAAATCAGAACTAGTAGATGTTGAAGTGAGACAAGAATAGGTATTGCAAGTTCAAAAAATTCAGTTGGAAACTCAACCATCTTTAGAAAGGGAGGAGCATGAAGAAGTTCCAGAAGAAGAAGATGAAGATGCAGAAAATATCTAGGAAACTGAGGATATGCCTGAACCATCTCTAAGGAGATCTACACGAGTTAGGAATCCTTCTAAAAGGTATGATGATTATGTTTCATTTGTGGCTTTGGTTTCTATTGATGGAGAACCTAGTTGTTATCAAGAAGAAATCAAGGCATCTGAAAGTGCTCAATGGAAATAAGCTATGAAAGAAGAAATGGATGCCTTAGAGAGGAATAAAACATGGGACTCGGTAGAACTTCCAAAGGACAGGAAGGTTGTTGGTTGCAAGTGGGTTTACAAATTGAAAAAGGGTGTTGATAATAAGGTTGAAATGTATAAAGAAAGATTGGTAGAAAAAGGGTATTCTCAAAAGGAACGTATTGATTTTCATGAAATATTTTCACTAGTTGTGAAGATATTTTTAGTCTGTGTTGTGTTAGCACTAGTTTTTTTACTTGATCTTGAGTTAGAGCAGCTAGATGTTAAAACATCATTTCTACATGGAGATTTGGATGAGGATATATATATGAAACAACCAAAAGGGTTTGTTCAGGATCGCAATAAGAGGTTTTTTTGCAAACTCAAGAAGTCATTGTATGGCCCGAGGTAGTCTCCCAGGCAATGGTACAAGAAGTTTGATTCCTTCATGGTGAGCCTAAATTTTACAAGAAGTGAATATGATCACTGTGTTTACTTTAAAAAGTTTGAAATGGCATATTCATTATTTTGATGTTATATGTTCACGATATGCTTCTGGCAAGCAAAAGTATGGTTGAAATCAACAGGTTAAAGGATTAGTTGGCTAGGGCATTTGATATGAAGGATCTAGGAGCAACAAAACAAATCTTGGGCATGGAGATACACATAGACAGGAAAAATGGTAAGTTGTGGTTATCACAATAGAAGTATGTGGAGAAAACACTTATGAGATTCGGTATGAATAATGTGAAACCTGTACAGATCCATTTGGCTTCCCATTTCAAGCTTTCTTCAGGTTTATGTCCTAATAATGAAAGAGAAAAGGATTATATGTATCGTGTACCATATGCAAATGCAGTAGGAAGTTTGATGTATGCGATTGTGAGTATTAGACCAGATATTTCACATGCAATTGGTGTTGTCAGTAGATACATGGAAAATCCAGGTAAAGAGCATTAGGAAGCAGTGAAATGGGTGCTTCGGTATCTTAGAGGCACAAGTAATTATTCTATCACCTATGATGGTTCCAGTGATTCAGTTTGCAGTTATGTAGATTCAGATTTTACAGGTGACTTGGACGAAAGGAGATCCACTTCAAGATATGTCCTTACTCTTGCAGGAGGACCTATTAGTTGGATGTCAAAGCTTCAAAACGTAGTTGCTTTATCCACTACTGAGGAAGAATATATGGCTGCCTCACATGCATGTAAGGAGGCAATTTGGTTAAAAGGTTTGATGGGTGATTTTGGAAGGATGCAAGACAAGATGAAAGTATTTTGCGATAGTCAAAGTGATATTCATTTGGATAGCAATCTGGGTTATCATAGTAAGATGAAAAATATTTCTATTAAATACCATTTTGTAAGGCAGGTTGTTGATGAAGGGGGAGTGGCTCTGGAAAAGATCCATACAAAAGTGAATTTTGCAAACATGTTTATGAAACCAATTTTTTTAGAGAAGCTACGATGGTGTTTGGATCCTCTTGGCTTGTAGAAAAGGTGATGAATTAATTTGGGCATGATATATCAAGTAAATTATTGTCAAGGTGGAGACTGTTGAAAAGTGCCAACTAATTTCCCATGCGATAGCATGCACATGCACACCAGTTAAATATAGAATGTGCATGCATGCACTGTTCATTGAACACTTTGTGTAACTGTTGGATCTTATTATAATCAGTTTGTCTAACTGTTTGAGATATGCTATATATACAAGCATACCCATAGAGGTGAGGGGTGTGTGAGAAATACACAATACAATGGAGTGTAGTCTGTATGAGAGGAGAGGATAGTTGTATTCCTATGCTGGCTATTGTATTTCTCCCTTGAATAATAAGAATACCAATTATCATTACCCCGTGGTCTTTTCCATATTGGTTTCCACGTAAATTATTGTGATAGATTACATGATTACTATTCTCGGTTTATTTCTTGTTTATGCTCTGTTTTGATTCCACTGCCTAACATTGGGTTAATATGAAATAAGATATCATTTGTACTAACACACCCTACCATACCTTCCATGTTGTTCATGGCTTTTGGTTGCATTACAATTACACTTTATAACATTGTATCTAAGTTTGAATGATGGGTTCCACATTTTTTTTAATCATTAGCCGCTCTATGACAACCCCTCACCTTTTATTACCCCTACTCTATGCACGTGACTTTGGGGAAATTGAGATATGGTGGGTCCTCACTCTACTTGACCACCTTAGCATTGGCTACCTCATAGTATCTATGTTTGACATCCATTGACCGTACCTTACATCCCTTAGCATTTGACATGGCATATAACTTATAACTTAGATCATCCTATACAAAATTTCCTCACGGAGGAGAATCCCACAAGGAAATCTCAACCTTTCAATGGATTCCATAAAAAAAATTCTGAGCTTCATGTGCCATTCACATCATTTCTAAAAATTATTAATCTATCAACCTCAAAAATCTATGAACCAATCTCCACTCTCGATCAAAATATTTGATTAGATATGCATCGTTGGATATTCTTTGTAGGGGGTAGATCCCTTTTCCTTAATCGAATTTGAAAAAATTACCCACATTTGGATGTTGGAACCTAGTACCCAATGCCTTCCTCTTACTAATACCTTGTCAATTGTGTTTGGAATCATGCAAATCAATGCACTATGCAGTGTTGGAGGAAAAAAAGGATTTGTTGCAAAACTCATTTGATAGTCACAAGAGTTGTGGTTATTTCAGACTAAAAATTCAAGTATTGGTGAGTCTTGGGTTGATCTAGACACTTTCTAGAGGATTTCTCAAATAACAAATTCGATTGGGAAAGTTTCTCAATTCAAATTCGTGAATAATGTGTCCCTACGAAAATTTCAGTTGCAACTTTTGCTTATTTTGGTTCATTCTGGCCCCTAAAAACAAAGACAATGATCTATGTGCTTGAAATTAGAAAAACCTATTTTCGTTTTGGGTTTGAAGCACCCAAAACATAGTTTTTGAGCACACAAACATGACCCATGTTCACAAATTTCATTCCCCTTGTGTGCTCTACATGGGGCTGAATGAAATTTATCACACCTATCCCTTGACCTTATCAACAATCTCTTAAAATGGTTTTTTGATTGGTAGACCGAAGAGAGAGAAACATCCAGTTGAAAATTGCATAGAAAATAAGCCAAAAAACCACTAAAATGTGTCTCTTTTGTTTTTGAGATTTTGACTGCTCTATCTCCCACATACGGAGCCTAAATGATGTGTCATCAGAAGCAATGCGTACTAGAAAAAAGAGCTTTTCAATGACTTGTCACATGATCATAGCCTTTGATGCCCTTTTGATACATTTCACATCATAGAACTAGTCATTTGGCATCCTTGAGGGATTTTTTTTAATTGTGTTTTTCTGTACTTCTGAAGGTTGGAATTGATTTTTTTCAGCATCATGACTCTTAGAGTTACCTTAATAAATATTTTAGAGCTAATATCTTCCTTCATATGGGTCATTTCCTCTAGATGTTCGATTTGTCCTAAAGCAGGTCCCACTATGTTTTCATTTTTCTACAACTCGAAATTGGATTTTTTTTTCTCCAATTTGATCAATGACCTCAAAAACATGTTTAAGTCCTTCTCTACACTTGAATTACTCTTTTAGTATGAAAGCACAATTTCACCCAAGGTGGGCCCCATAATCAAAAACCACTTTCCGTACTTTTGTAACTTAGAATTGGATTATTTCAAGTTGATCAATGATCTTAATAAACATGTATGATCCACTTCCTACATTCAAATATGTTATTTGGCATATTTGTAAAATTTGGCCCAAGGTGGGCCCCATAGGCAAAATGGTCAGTTTTGGTCAGTGAGCCTTTTAAGGTGACAATAGGGTGATCCCCAAGTAACTAAGAGGGAGGTGTTTAAAACCCTCATTAAGTTSYAGTTCYACCCWTTTGGGYAYGAAGATGACCAACGAATCTATTGGCATTTCTTTYGACAAAAACAAGGGTAGAGTGTGCAWGAGTACACCATTGAGTTCAAAAAACAAGCCATTATGTTGGGTATATCTCCTAAGAACCCAAATGTACTCCTCGAGTATCTAGGAGGTATATGCAGTGATTTAAAGAGGCAAGTGGTTCTCTTTAGACATAGGACAATTGACGAGTCCTGTGTGCAAGCATAATATATGGTGAATATGGACAAGAAGAAAGGAMAACCAAGTGGTTCCAAGTAGAAAGACTACAAAGATGCTTCCAAGGAGGGAAAGAATAAGTGGGAAGGAAACGATAARAAGATAACAACCACAACATATTAGTGMAAGGATATGAACAACYRCTGTAATCATTGCAATATTGATGCTCACATTGAAAAATAGTGTTAAAATCTACATCCAGAGCCAAATCCAAAGAATCACAAGAAGGATGCTAAGAAGAAGCCATGTATTTAGGGAACCAACTAGAGTATAGCTCAGATGTAGATGAAAATATTGTTTGGACTACAATGTAGAAGGAGGTGAACTTGACTATCCTCCATCCTAAGGAAGAGAATGAGATGATTAAAATCTTCCATACCAAGATCCAAGTCAAGAAGACTAAAATGGTTTCTTTGTTTGATTTTGGTTCACAAGCCAAAATCATAGCATACGATCTAGTTAGTAAGATTGGTTTGGAATTTCATGACCATGTTCACCAATATCCATTAGGATGGGTAAATAAGGATGTAGGGCTTAGAGTCACTAAGTAGTGTAAGATCAAATTTGTTATAAGTGTAAACTATATTGATGAAGTGGAGGTGGACGTGTGGTGTAATGCTTGGAAGCCCATACATGTACATGAGGGATTCAATGTTCATGATGGGAGAAAACTAATACCATCTGATCAAGGATGGTAATTCCTTCATCATAAATGCACACAAAGGTAAATCCAAGATCTCTCTAATAAGGTCCTTGAAATGTTTGATTATGTACCTGATATCTCTATGTGATGGAGTATGTAATGTATGTACTTGTATCTATGTAACATGTAAAATTTATATCGTTGTAAGACCTGACTAGACATGCATACCCCTTTGTCATGTATTCCTATTGATTTGTAGTGAAAAAACCTCTATTATAGAGTTTGTTAACACTTGTCAGAGTGAGCCATGTCACGGGTCGATTGCATGCTCTACGAGTCAACTCTAGGAGGTGCTTAGAAACCATGAGTTTTACTTTCAAGGAGAGTTAATCAAGAAGTTGAATGAACCGTGTACTTGAAGGACATCCTACTAAATTGACGGTTGCAACAACTGATGACCCATGGATTCTGGTGGATCATTTTATCTTTATTTGGAATTTGGTAGTTTGGTGATGCATGATTGATGTACGAAGAGAAAGTACTAGGTTGGACCAGACATAGCCTTTGCTTATCGGGAGGTGCTTCAATTCAAAGGACTTGGTGATGATGAATACCTGACCTAATGATGATAAAGACAAGTAGTCGTTAAGGGGGAGTGTTGAGATATGTAACTCCCTACTTGCCTTAATTGTGATCATATTTAATTATTGAGTTATCGATCATTATTAGTTAGAGTTTTAGTCTCTACGAGGAGTCTGTTCCTAGAATATAAGAGGTTGTTGAGACCTAGTTGGTTTGAGAGATTCTCACCAATTAGTTAGCTTCCTAGTTTGGTGTGAGGGTGAGATATTTCCTCAACCGGTGGATCAAGGTAGTTGTCTATCTTGAGAAGATTTTCTTATTGCATCGAGAATAGCGAGTTGCTCTACAACTGAGTATGAGGGAGATGTTGTCACATTAGCATGATGTTAGATTGGATACCATTAAATTAAAATAATAACAATAATAATAATAAAGTTGGCTCAATTAAAAATAAATAAATAACTAAGTACTTACATATTTAGATAACAACATATAAATTAAAATTTACACATTAAGAAATTTGATCCCTTTGGGTCCTTGGGTTTACTCGAGCAAGTACCTAGAAATAAAAATGTGTAAGATTGGAATGACCATAAATGTTAATGAAGTTTTCTTCTCCAAGGATCACTTATTAGACGAAGATACTTATCCTATTATAAACATGAAATAATAATAAGGTGACTGTTTTAAATGCTACATGTCAACTCCATAATTTTAAGCATTGAAGGAATATTAGTGAAATCAATTTTTTTTTACTTTTAATTACTCTATCTCTTTCTTTCTAGTTGATGTAGAATATTTTTATTTAAGATGGATAATGAAATATTTTATTTATGGCCAACATTGAAATATTTTTAATTATAATTATAATTATAATTATTATTATAATAAATAACAATCAAAATTATAATTATAATTATAATAAATAACAACCAAAATTATTATTATAATTATAATAATAATAATATTTAGTGTTAATGAATCAATAGCCGTGAAATGTCTGCCGACCAATATAGTGGAATTGCAGGATGTGGAAGGGACGAGGAGAGAAAATTTGAGTAGGCCACATCAGCGCAGGCATAGCCATGAAATGTCAGACGACCAATGTAGTCCAATTGCACGATTGATTTTTTCGCTAGATCACAAGTTCAAGTTCACTGCGCCGAAATCTTGAAAAGTGACCCAAAGATCCGGTCGCCTGTCCTCGGTCAACACCGACGGCTACGGACATCTTAGGAAGTCGATAAATTCAATTGGACTAGAAATTTTTAATTTGATGGCGTTTGATTAGAAAATTTCAATTTATTTGATTTGATGTAAATTTTTATAGTATGATTTAAAAAAAATAATAATCAAAACTATAATTACATTTAAATATTTATTTATTTATTTTATACTTTCTTTTAAATATTTGTATTTTATCTTATTTTAAGTTGACATAGATTATAAAAATTATAAATATTTTTAGTTTATTTGAAATTGAAAAATTAGAAGGTTCCAATAATGTTATGAACTGTTTTTTTCAAAGTGAAAAAACTTATTATAATTTAGAATGTCAAACCAGTAATGAGGACAACTATCATTGTTAGTCAATGCATGTTGAGTTATCACTGTTATTTAAAGAAAACCAAGCCATTTGAAATAACTTGTTGGTGGTCCGCTCTTCCTCTGGGTCTTGGGTCGTTAACTTTTCTTACATTCACTAAGAAAGCTCTTAGCCAAATGTTATGAATTTTTTCTTTCCAAAGTGGAAAAACCTATCATAACTCAGAATGTCAAAACAACAGTGAGGACAACCATCACTGCTATCCGCCAATGCATGTTGACTCATCAATGTTATTTAAGAAAAACCAAGCCACTTAAAATAAATCTGGTCCATAAGGGGGCAAGCTGTCACTCTTCCTCTGGATCTCCGTTAACCTGGAAAACTAGCTCTTAGCCAAATTAAAGTATCAATAAAAACCCTATAAACTTATCCACCAATAAACTTTTTAAAAAATGCTTTATTTTTATATTAAAAAATAATATTTTTTATTTCTTATGTTGAACATTAAATTATTGCAGAAATTTTAAAGTCAAACTAAATTAATCCACCACTCAACTCTAAACCAAGACTATATAATAATAATAATTAAATAATCAACATTCACAAATAATCAATGATATTTATCTTTCATATTCACTGAACTATTAAATTATAATAAATTTTACTACTTAAAAATATATATATAATAATATATATATAAATTATTAGAAAAAATATTTACTTCGTAAAAAAATAAACTCATAAAATTAATAAAATTAATCCATTTATTAACTCATTCCAATAATTTAAAATAGAGAAAGAGAAGTTTGGTAGGATGTTGGGACATTCGGCTCACCTTTGAATCGGTCCTACACCTCACAACCTCCCTTTACAAATTCTATTACTCGATAATGCTTATGAAGAGAATGGGAATGATAGAGAAGAGAAGTAGAACAGGAATAATGTTATTTGGTGTTACAAAAATAGTGATACACTAGGTAGATATTCAATTTATGATGTTTTCTTGTTTCTATTTACCCTTTTTTTCGTTAAAATGAACCTTTAATTTTTGTAAGCGAGAAAATTATCTTTATTATAGATTATCGAGATGAAAATGTGAGTCCTAGAAATTAGATTAAAATATTTTATTTCTCCACCAATTAGAATGTTTCTTGTGTTGATATTATGGTAGCTGCGGGAGGTATTAACCTTCATGTATAACCTTTGACGAGACTAGAATATTCTAGGAAGTAAGAGAAACCCTAAAATGTTGGATAATAACCCTAGGAGACAAGTCTGCTCAAGAGAATATTTAATGTTGAGTTATTAGCCTCTAGGAAGAGAAGTTGGCCCAGTCAGGTGAGTTGGAGCAGTATAAATAGAGGGCGCTAGAGCTCATTTGGACTCACTCACTCACACACAACTGCATAAGGACAAGAAGTGTGCATGACTGGAGGACAACTGCAATTGCAATGATGGTGACTTGGTCTCTTGGTTATGGTTTGGAAATTTTTCTTGGTCTTTGGTTATTCTTGCTTGGTGCGCTAGCCTTGGAGAAAGGTGCGCTACCTTGGTTGGCTATTTGGATTGCTTCTAGAATTATTCTATCTATCAAGGTTAAGGTGCTTGGGGGTGGCCTTTGTGCCTATGGTTGGGTGACAATATTTCTATATTGTCTATGGTGAAATAAGCACACCTATTTTTTCTAACAGGTTATGGGCCCACACTATCTTCGGACAATCTAACCACTAGAAGATAGTTTGGGAGGATTTGCTCAGTTGCAGGTGCAGTTGCAGTCAAAGTTTTGTTGTAGCAATGAAACCCTAACCCTCTTGTTGAGGCACCTTAAGTGAAGAGCTTGACCTAATTCTTAGATAGCCTAGTGCGCCCTAGCCTAGCGCATCTCCTGGTATTCTCAGCAAGCCAAGGTGTTAAGTTTGAGTTTTTGGTCAAAGTCAAAGGTTGACCTAGTCAAAGCAGTCATGACTTACTCTATGAAGTCAGAAAACAAGTTAGAAGGGGCTTCTAACTTCAGAGCATGGAAAAAAAGGATTGACCTCATCCTTGCCGAGAATAAAGTGTTGGATATCATGAAAGGAAAGATCATGGAACCATAGTTTGAAGCAGGAAAAGAGAAGAACCTTAGAATGTTGCAGTTATGGAGAAGTTCAAGGACAATAACATCAATGCTATGAGTATCGTATTGGACTATATAAAAGATCACTTGATACCCTACATCTCTCACCTTGACTCATCTAAGAAGATGTACGATTCCCTAAGTAACCTATTCTCAATGAGAAACATTGGACAAGTGATGAGTCTAAAGAATGAGCTCTGTGACATGAAAATTAATGATGATGACAACATAACATCATACTTTGTAAGAATATCTCAGTTAAGAGATCAACTACAAGCTATTGAAGAAATCATTTCAGAAAAGGAACTAGTAAATATAGTACTCAATGGCCTTCTCAAGACACAGGATGCATTTGTCATAAGGATGAACACAAGAAAGGAGTATCCCTCATTTGAAGAGATTTGGACTTGTTGTGCACAAGAATAATTAAGGATTAGCGCAAAAGAGAAATTCCAAAAGAAATATGATGATCAAGCCTTCATAGCAAAGTTGAAGAATTTCAAGAATAAGAGGAAGGTTGGCTTAAGGAAGAAACCAAATTAAGAAAAGGATATGTCAAAAATACAATGCTTCAACTGTCGAAAATATGGTCACTATAGGAACCACTGTCCCGAGTTAAAGAAAAGGAAGGAAACACACGAAGCAACAGTTGTCGAAGAAAAAGAACCCTCAAAGAAAGTTAAGCAGGATGAATCAAACTTCTTCTTCTAGTCAAGGTAACAATATTCTTCTATAACATAGTTCTTGTGCATACCATGTTTACATAGCTCCTGTACATATCATGTGTATCTATTTCTTAGAAGATAAGATGGTCAGTGAAACAATACCTATGGAAGAATAACAAGATAAGGATTTCCATTACGATGATTACAAGTCAAGTAATGTACATGAAAAAGATGAAGTACATTGACAATCTTTGGTGACAAATTCCTGAGGAATCTATTATATAAGTAACAACTGTCAGATAGACTGAAATCAGAATCAAACTTGAAGAGACCCAGAAGGAGTCAAATTAGAAAGAAGTCAGTAATCAAGAGGAAATTAGAATAAGACTTGTGACAATTTAAAGAAGGAAATAAGGATGTAGACATAAGCATGGGCTCTCTTAGATGGAGGGAGATGATTGCAGAATTCCAAAAGAAGAGGATGCATTCATGCATGAAGCTGGGATTAGGGGGGAGCTAATCCTAAATGACATGATCCATTGAAGAATCCGCGAAGATTATAAAGTATCTATCCATGTTCCCCATTGGAAGTAGTAGCCATGATAAGCAACATGTGTTCAGTTTGACTCTAGAATAAGTCTTCTTCGAAAAGAAGCCTAAGTATCCCTGGTTGTCCATCTACATCTATGTTCCTATGATGAAAGGAAGAAGTTGAAATCTTGAGGAAGAAAGGGCATACAATCTATAGAAGACTCCATGGACCCAAAAGTTAAAGAGGAACATGAGGAAGAACATGAAGATTCCAAGAAAGAAAGAAAATCCAGAACCAGTTATTATACCGAGAATCACAAGACTACTAGCATGGTTTGAACCCACTAGAAGCAATCAAGCAGAAGGAATGGAAATTGTGATGAAGAACAATGTATGTAAGAAATTGTGAAAAATACTTATGAATGGAAGCATTGTGAGATTCAGAACTAAATGTTCTTCCTAAGGAGGGAGAATACTATGACGACAACTTGTTCCAATAAACTAGATATGCCTCTATCTGAGCTATTATATCTCTTGCAGTATCCATGGATTGAAGTTTACATCAGTTGGATGTAAAAGACCATTCTTCCCAATAGATCAATTGAGGAAGAATCTTATGTAGAGCAATCTCAAGGTTTTGAGGTATACTAGTGTTGACGGGTGAAAATGAACACTCGTCAACTGGAGGAGTGGATCCGGTCCGGGGTTGTCTAAATAACCCAAGCCGTTTGAGATGATCCACCCCGATGGGTTTAGCGGCTCCGTTGGCCGATCTAAGTCTTAGGGAAAAAGAAAGAAAACTAACTAAAGGAACTAATCTAAATGAAAACAACAATTAAAGCAAACTAATAAACAAATCTGAAATAAATATATACAGTCTATCGTCTAATATTATACAACAATAATTCTATGAAATTAAATATTCAATTATCAACGGAATTAGATCTTAATCACAAATGTACAACATTTATAGATTATAGATTTTAAATGAAAACCTGCAAAAATCATTTGTAAACTGTCCTATGACAACAAAACTATTATTTTTGATTTTTATAATTTTAAGAGAAAGAAATAAAATGAAAACTATCTAATCTAAGCAATTAAAATAATAATCCTAACTATAAATCTGAACTATATATATTTGCCTAAACTACTTAAATAACACTAATAAATTAACCTACAATAACACTTTCCAATTTGTCCCGCGCAAAGTATCCGATTCAGCTGTTTGATGGGAGGAAACCCGCACTAGATTTTCCACAAGCTTCTTGTAAACAGGAAGCGACAATGCTCTTTGAATATGAATGACAGGACAAACAAGACATAAAAAAAAAAGCCAACAACAATCTTATAATTTACAAATCATCGCAGTTAGATAAATCCCTGTGCAAAGATTTGTACATAACAGTGCAATTAACGAAGAAGATAAACCTTTATTCATTAAATTGAAACAAAATAATTGTTGTGCTAAAACTGAAATACATAAGACATGGACAGAATTTGAATCACAACGCATTAACCTGTAATAAGTCTTAATATCTAAAGTAGTCAATGACTTAATCACAAATTAGAATGCACAAAACCTGAACGAAAGTTTGTGCTAAAACTGAGATACATAAGACATGGACAAAATTTGAATCACAACGCATTAACCTGTAATAAGTCTTGATATCTAAAGTAGTCAATGACTTAATCACAAATTAGAATGCACAAAACCTGAACGAAAGTATGATAAATTGAAAGCTAAAGCTGTTACAAAAGATCGACTTCCATTCAAGTCTGTATCATCATAAATCCATAGTCTTGTTCTCCCAACAGTGATGATGGGTTTTTTACAAAAAAGAACAAGTATTTAAAGGCCACAGGGTAAAACATCCCTGTGGGAATTATCAAAAACAGTTTACAAAAAATCTGGGAACAATCTCCCAAGTCTCTATTTCTGCCTATGACTAACAACCTAAAACAAAACTATATCTAAACTGCCACAACATGTCCAATTTGTCAATGAAATTCGTAGGTACCTGTAGGTAGGCAAGAATACACAAGTTTAGATAATGTTTTATTGATAAAATTAACAAAAATCTAAATTTTAAGACTAGCTACAGAATCTTGCGATTCTGTAGCTGGTCTAATTTGAAAACATAACCGTTTTAAATCAATCAAACGATAACAGAAATATATTCGACCTATTTAACCAAATCTTTAATTACTAATTCCCAACAAAGCGAATTATTCATGCCCCAACAAACCAAAACTTGTATTGAAACAAACGAAATCGTGGTCGCTTAACCGAACGGTGACAGGGATATATGCAAAACACTTTTTATTACCAATTCGGAGCAGACAAAATCGTTTGACAATTGGAAACCAACGAAATCATTTTTTGAATCAATTTCAAACAGACTATAATTGATTCAGCCAAATCTTTCATACGAATTCAATATAGACAAAATATGTCCATCCAAAACTTAACAGAATCATTTTTTTTTTAAATCAAAACTAATAGAGTTGTTTTTTCGAATCAATAGATTACATTGTATTTATCAAACCAATCTTTGATATTAATGCAATCACATACATAAAAGGCTATGCTAATTCAAACATACAGAATCATTTCAAAATCAAACCAAACAGAACCGAATCGAGCTAACTTAGAGCCGATATAATCCAAGAACAACAAAATCATATTAATCAAATCATAGCTACATTGGATTTTAGCAAAACGAATCGATGCAACAAAATAGTTTGTGCCAATTCCAAACGAAATATTTTGTGCTAATTCAAATACAAAAAGAAATCATTTCTGGTAATTCAAAGCAAGCATAATTGTTTTTTTTTTTTTTTTTTAAATCTACTTAAACAAACAGGACTAATCGAAAGCAAACCCAATCTTCAACGCATATACAAACGACTATGCTAATTGAGGGTATACAATATCGTTTCAGAATCAAACCAAAAGGAATGAATCAAGCTAACTCAGGGCTGAAACAATTGTTATACTAATGCAAAATCGTATCAATCAAAACATGGCTGTGTTCGTTTTTAGCAAAACAAATCTTCTGTACATGATTCATAACGAAATCATTTTTGGTATTTCGAAAATAACAGAATCGTTTTGAATCTATTTAAAATGAACAGAACTAATTAAAAGCAAACATAATCGGTCACACTAATTCAAACCAACTCATAAAACAAAATCGATGTTCAAATACATACCTAGGCGGTAGGAAAATGATTCGATCAGGATAACTTTGAATTGACAAAAGCCGTTGCTGCTTCAACATTTCTGAAGACAATTGAACGGATGGTCTTTTTCTTCTTCTCGTTGGCTTGTAGCCTGTCTCTCTATTTTGACAACACTGTCACCCGTTCCTCCAAAGATTTAATCTTAGATTGCAACAGAGGAACGTCAGTGTAATAACGTTCAAGCCAGGAATTACATTGAGTACATGGTGGTTGATCGGGCTTTGGAATTACAGGCGAGGGTTCTTTCAAGTTACTAGGGGTGTCACTGTGAAGCTTAATTCCCGGGAATTTAGGGTCGTTCTTGAGGCATGGAGGTAAGTTGGAAACATAGTCATAGGGTTTCATTGAGCAGAGGCCATGAGAGTAAGGGTATTCCTCGACTAGGAAATGTTCAATATCGGAGTCCGAGTCCTCGCTCAACACTATTGGCTTCTGGTCAATGTTTTGCTTGGGTTTGTTCCTAGCACATCTGGATATCCATTGTGCATTTTTCTTTCCCCTACTGTTGACACCAGTATCACCTTTTCCTTTCTTCCTTATAGGCCTCTTGATGGCCTTAGTATTGTCTTTAGCACACGGGTCGACCATGGTACCGGGTAGGTCAAGGTTGGGGCAATTCGAGGGTTTGACAGGGGGTAGAAGGGTAGAAGGTGGCATGGCTGGCCCAACCAGAGTTTTAGTAACCACAACCTTGTCCACTTGGACACACTCGGGGGTGGCAAAGCCATTCCTTGATAGGAAGGCTTGCCAACAGTCACCGCTAAGGCTCAAATGGTGGATGATAATGAATTTGATCAAGTAGTGATGGAAAAGGATGCTATCAGCCTTCTCACGCTTAAATCGTTTGGACATCTTGTACAGACTGCATAGCAGATAGTGTGGCATGTTCAGAGGGTAGTCTATAAAATTCATCAATAACTGAAGATGATACAGAAATACCAAACCATAACAACCTTCGTAGGTCACAAACTGCTTAACAATTGCCAATAGGTCATGCCACCTAGGTTTGAGGGCAACGACAGGCATACCTCTATCATAACTAACAATCTTCCTTGATGTGAATAGGAGCGGCCATGGCACCTCGTCCACTTTGGAGTTCTTAAACCACCTCTGCCCTTTAGCTGGTAAGCCTGTAGCCGAACTGAGGAATTCCTCATTTAGTTCAAGCTGTATGTCCCCGACCTTAGCCCTGCATCCGTCGAAGGTGAGGGCAAACTGTTGGGCTACCGAAAGGTTAAAACCCTCAAATCTCTAGATAAAATCTAACCAGCCACTATTTTCCAAATCTTCACGGGCATTGTCTAATAGCAAGAGTATTTGGATGCCATTAGGTTCTATGCGCACCATAGGTGCCATAGAATAGAACACACAGTGAGCAGGGTAAACAGACAAGGGTTTGGACAGGGTATACGCAGGACCGATAGCTCACAGGCTTCCCCGAAAACCAATAGAGGTAACCTGGGATAAACGATAGGCATTAATGCCTAAGTGTGCAAGGGTAGTGGAACGAAAATAGACCCATGCAAAATAGTCATATCCAAATGTACAATCAACGACGCATATGGTGATTCAAATCACTATTGAAATGTGTTAAAAGCAATGTCATTCAAACAATTAATGAAAACTATGGTAGGCCGACACAAATATTTGCATAAGCAATAGTGTTTGCATGGTTTTAAAATCAAAACAACGATTCGAATATAGCACCAAGGATTCAATCATAAAACGTATGCTTTATATGGAACCATTGAATTAAGGGTCTAATCACCATGTTAATGCATTGTTATAAAACCATTGAATTCGATCAAAAGCAATACAACATCAAACCACCATTGAATCAAGGACTCAATCACCATCATTAGAATATCATCACAGTCTCATAAAAACAAAATCATATTAACAACAAAAAAAATGCCAAATGAGTAAAGGTTTTGGTGTCTTGCCAATTGTGTGACCATACTTGAATTGGAAATTCAATAAACACATAGACAAGAGTAACCATAATAATCTAGTGATGATTTTAATGCCATTGACATGACTTCAAAGTTAAAGTTTTCACGCTTGCAGTCGTGAAAACGAGAAAAAAGGCAGGTGTGCAAATGTGCAAAAATGATCATGTTGTTTTATTTGAAAGATTGCGATGAGAATCAAGGGTTCCAAAACACTTGTGTAGGCAGCTTATAAAGATAGGATAAAAATGTGAAATGGCTGCCAACAACTAGAAAGAGACCCATGTATGAATATAGAAGAAGACCTTGTATGGATTCAAGCAACTTGATGCAGAGTATCTCATATACAACAAAAGCGTGGTGAAAAATTCCTATGAAGGAGAAAGTGTATCAGAATGGTTACTTAGAAGTTCAGGATGATGGATTTCTAATCCATGGAAAACTCCCATGATGACAGATCTGAAGAAGTTGAGAGACTCTAATCCAATAGACCCATCTCTGTATCGACAATTGATTGGCTCAACCATGTATTTGCCTTGTGGAACGTTTGAGTTATGATATACAATTGCATGGATTTATCGATTCATATTGGGCAGAGAGTGCAGATGACAGAAGAAGTGCTACTTGGATATGTTTCAGTTTGAGCTTTTCCACAATGTCATGGACTAGAAGGAAACAAAATTCTGTTGCACTCAGTACCGTAGAAGCATAGTATATTGTAGTTTGTGATGCTTGTATGGAAGCAATGTGGCTCTGTATGTTGGTTTCTGGACTATCTAATCAGGTGTTGAATTCGACCGTGATATATTGTGATGATCAGAGCTATGTGAAGCTTTCAGAGAACCCGGTGTTCCATGACAGGTCGAAGCACATTGAGATCAAGCATTATATTCTCCATGATAATAGTCTAGAGGAGAGAAGTGGTTCTCCAGTATATCTCCATAGATGAGTAGATAACATATTTCAATACAACCTATGTCCATGATGAAAAGATTGTGTACTTAAGGGACAAGTTGGGGCTCGTGGAGATGACTTCCTTATTGAAAAAGGAAGATATTAATCCTAGGTTGGGAGGGAGCATTGATATGTTATTGATTTATGGGAAGTCATTTTCTAGTTCGGAAAATGGTCCAGGTTGGGAAGTCACCTTCCAGTCTGGAAAGTGGCCCAAGATTTCTGACAGACATGCATTTTCCAGTTCAGAAAATGGTCCAGATCGAACAATCATTTTCATAATAAAAATGGTCCTATAGATTGTTGATGTACCATAGACAATGATTCCCCTTGTGGCTAGTGTGGGGGAATGGTCTAGGAAAACCATTCTTCTTGACAATCACTCTAAGTAGTGGTCAATTAGAATGGTCCTCCTCGCGGGCAGTCATTCTTTCAAAGTTCACAGTTGTGAGCAGTTTTGAAGAATGGTCCATTTTGGAGGTTTGTGTAGGACAATCATTTCCTATGGAAATGGTTCAGACAATCATTCTCTCCAAGTTTCACTATGATTAGTGCCGGAGGAATGACCTAGTGAGGTGAATGGTCCAAGTTCAACAATCAGGGACATGCATTCCCTAGGGAAGACTCATTCTCTCTAGGTTTCACTATGATTAGTGTTGGAGAAATGGCCCAATTAGGTGAATGGTACAGGCTCATAAATCAAGGACAATTATTCTTCTATGCTTGGAAAGAATAGTCCAGATAGACCATGGTTGATGTTTTACTTTTTGAGGGCAGATTCTCTTTTATATCTCACAGATGTGAGTGGAAGAATGGCCCAAATGAATTAGTTTGTATCATGAAATTGTTATGCAGGTTGATATTAGATGATATGATTGTTGTGGAGACTATATGTCTTTGGACAGTAGTTGTATGCTATTGTGGTGGATGTGTTCCATTGGTTGTGACTATGTGCCACTGGTTAGTAGTTGTGTGCTACTAGGTGTGGTTGTGTACCACTGGATAGTAGTTTTGTACTACTATGGATAGACATAATTGTGTTCTATTGAATGGAATTGTTTTGATTTCCATGGAGACTACCACTAGTGTTGGAGATGATTGTCAGCTAGATGGATAGTCAGTGTGTTGATGGACAGACATTCTCCAGGCGAAGAATGGTCCAGGCAGGACTGATTACTGGTGGACAGACATTCTCCCTATGGAGAATGGTTCAGGTTGACAGATTGTTGATGTACCATGGACTACTATTCTTCTAGGACATATGTCCGGATTAGAAGAATGGTCCATCTCCTTGAGTTCACAGTAGTGAACAGAGTGGAGAGATTGGTACAGGACAATCATTTTCCCTAAGTTCATAGTAGTGGTCGGAGGGAAAATGGTCCAGGACAATCATTATTCTAGGACGTATGTTCAGATTGTAAGAATAGTCCTTGTAGCCCATGGCATGGCTTCCAAAATCCGTTGGAAAAGTTATTCTTCTAGGACATATGTTCGGATTAGAAGAATAGTTCTTGTATCACTCTGTGGAGTGAGTGACTTTTTCAACATCATACTCGATTACTCAGATGGAGTATGTATTCGAGAGATGATGCAGTTGATGCTATCAGATGATACTGATAGTGATGATGTTGCTCGTGAGTTGATCTACATGATCATGAGATAGCTTGTGTGGCTATGATGATGCTACCGATTGAATGGTCTGTTTGTGCTCAAGACCATTACCTTTAATACCTCCCTAGCTAGGAGGGAGTGTTGATATTATGGTAGCTGCAAGAGGTATTAACCTTTACGTATCACCTTTGATGATACTAGAATATTACGGGAAGAAAGAGAAACCCTAAAACGTTGGATAATAACCCTAGGAGACAAGTTGTCTCAAGAGAATATTTAATATTGAGTTATTATCCTACAGGAAGATAAGTCGGCCTAATCAGATGAGTTGGAGAAGTATAAATAGAGGGGCACTAGAGCTCATTTGGACTCACTCACTCACACAAAACTGCATAAGGACATGAAGTGCGCATGACTGGAGGACATCTGTAGCTGCAGTAGTGGTGACTTGGTCTCTTGGTTATGGTTTGGACTTTCTGCTTGGTCTTTGGTTATTCTTGCTTCGTGCGCTAGCCTTGGAGAAAGGTGCACTACCTTGGTTGGATATTTGGATTGCTTCTGAAATTATTCTGTCTATCAAGGTTAAGGTGCTTGGGGGTGGCCTTTGTGCCTATGGTTGGGTGACAATATTGCTATATTATCTATGGTGAAACGAGCACACCCATTTTTTTCTAACATTGTGCACTTTGTTTAATTCAGTTAGAATAATGGATTTTTAACCCTTCCAAAAATTCATAGCCAAATTTAAAACTGATTTGGAGCTACTATAATTTTATCTATTTTGGTTATAAGATCTTTCTTAACAATCCATTAGAAACTAGTTCATTGTATGTCAAAGTGGATTTGAAATCTGGCACAGTCTAAACCATATACAACATACCTAAACGAAAAAGAATCAAAATGGTTGAAGAATGAATGGATTTGATACTCACATGATCTCTTTTAACTTCAAACACATGGTTGTAACAACCACTTTATAATGTACAATAATAAAACCCAACACTTCCTTTGCTTCTCATAGCATTTCATTACACTTTATAATATAAACCCTTTTAACGTTTATAATTTAAAAGTCACTTTATAAGGTGCATTGTGAAAGTTAAATTGTATTTTTTTGGGTGGTGGGTGTTGAAAAAGTTTCAACTAATTTCTCATGTGGTCACATGTACATCAATTAAATTTAGAATGTGCATGCACGCATTCTTCATTGAATAGTTTTTGTAACTAGTGAATCTTATTATAATCAGTTGTCTAACTGTTTGAGAGATGCTATATATACGCACATACCCATAGAGGTGAGGGGTGTGTGAGCAAGACTCAATACAGTGGAGTGTAGTGTGTATGAGAGGATAGGATATTTGTATGTCTGTGTTGGCTATTGTAATTCTCCCTTAAATAATAAGAATATTGATTATCATTTCCTCGTGGTTTTCCCTGTATTGGGTTTCCACATAAATCACTGTGTTAGATTATGTGATTGTTATTCTCGGTTTATTGCTTGTTTATGCTCTGTCCACTACCTAATAAGTGGTATCAGAACTTAAAGTTGAAGGATCTAAGAGCAAAGGAAAAAGATATTAAATAAGACTGTCAGTCACGCACAGAGATAATAGAAAGTCGCCAAACTGAGTTTGTTCGTTGAAGAGATGGAGGACGAAATCAAAGCAGAGGTGCAATGCGAGTGATACTCTATTTATGATCGTGTCTTACGCATGGAAGGAGGTGCAATAACCTTTAATCATTTCTAATCACGTTTTATAAAGGGAGTGATAACAAAGAAAATTCTTTCTTCACAAACGTGGAAAGCAAAGGAAAGTTTGACGCGAGGTATGTTTAAATGCACACAAGGTAAGAGGATAGCCTTTATAAGAAGATCACATTATAAAAAAAAATTCATTTATAAAATGATCGAATTTACAAAGAAAGAGGTATTCAAACTTTTTTGGTTTTATTATGCATAAGACATGGAGAATCGCCTTTATTAAATGAGTGGAGGATGCTTAAGTGGATATCTTTATATGCAGAGGTGGATTTATTTTTTTAAGAAGTGTTTTTGTGGTTAAATATTTTAAATTAATATTTTTATTTTTGGGTTCAATCTTAAAATTCAAGATTGGTTCCTCCATATAAAGGCTTAGTATTATAAGTTTGGTTTGGGCATTTTTTGGTTCATGCTAATGACAAAAGTATAGAGTTTTAAGTTTGAGGTGGAGAAATTCAACGATAATAATAACTTTGACTTATGGAAGCGCAAGATGAAGTATTTTCTTCTGCAACAAGGATTGCAAAAGGCATTGGTTGGAAAGACAAAGAAACCAACAAGCATGACAAATGAGCAGTGGGAAGATCTGGATGCAAGAGCCCTCAGTACCATTCGTTTGTGTCTGGTGGATGAAGTGTTGTTTAACATCGTTAAAGAGGAGACAACAATAGTTTTATGGAACATAATGGAGAGTCTATATATGACAAAGTTCTTGATGAAAAAAATCTTCTTGAAGAGGCAGTTGTACAACTTACAGATGAAAGAAGGTACACAAATTACTGATCACTTGAATGTTTTCAATACTTTGATTTGTCAATTATCTAGTATGGAAGTAAAGTATGAAGATGAGGACAAGGAAGTTACACTACTGTGTTCGTTTCTCGATTCTTGGGATAATTTGGTCACATCTATGTGTTTTAGCACAACAGATACCATTGATTATGACACTGTTGTGGGAGCTTTATTGTCCGAGGAGATGAGGAGAAGATTCAATAAAAAACCTCAATAGTAGAAGAAATGGTGGTCAGAGGTCGATCTACAGAAAGAGGGAAAGATCAGAGGGGTACATCAAGGTCTAAGTCAAAAGGAAAGAAGAGTACGCATAAATGTTGGTTCTATGGAAAATCAGGGCATATCAAGAAGGATTGCTGGAAAAGATAGAATGCATCCAAAGAGGATTCCACAAAAGAAGCAAAGGAAGACAATTTAGCTGAAACAAGTTAAGGTTCAGGTTCATGAATGGTTGATGATGTATTGTCTACTTGTGATGTTTCACATAAAAATCAGCATTGATTGTTAGATTCTAGTGTGTCCAGCCACATGTGTCTTCATAGAAATTGGTTCTCAACTTACCAATCTATTGATGATGGTGTTGTTTTTATGGGAAATGATTTTTCTTGTAAAATTGTTGGGGTTGGTAGCGTTCGAATTAAAATGCATGATGGTACTATAAGAACATTAACAGATGTGAGGAATGTACTTGAACTTAGAAAGAACTTCATATATTTGGATTTCTAGATTCTGCTGGTTGTAGGTGTATAACTCAAGGTGGAGTACTGGAGGTGTCCAAAGGCATATTAGTAGTCATGAAGGCAAATAGGACCTAGAACCTTTATCAGCTTGAAGGAAGGACATAAGTAAATCAAGAAGTGGTAGAATCTGAAGGTGCAAGTGAATTTGCTCATTTACGACATCAGTGTTTGGGTCATATGAGAAAGAAAGGGCTTAAGGTACTGGTTGATCGTAAGTCACTTCCAAGTTTAAAGTTTCTGAATTTGAATTTCTGCAAGTATTGTCTTTTTGGAAAACAATGTAGACAAAAGTTTAAAATAGGAAGACATGTAAGAAAAAGTATCCTTGATTACATTCATTCAGATGTATGGGGACCATCCCCTATAGTTTATTTTGAAGGATCTTCATATTTTGTGACATTTATAGATGATTACTCTAGAAAGGTTTGTGTCTATTTACTTAAAAGAAAAGTTGATGTATTTAATACTTTTAAGCAATTCAAAGCTTTGGTTGAAAAGAACACTGAAAAGTCAATAAAGTGTTTAAGAACAAATAATGGAGGTGAGTTCACATCTATGGAATTTGAAAACTATTGCAAAGAAGCTGGGATAGAAAGACATAAGACCACAATTTATACTACTCGGCAAAATGGTGTTGATGAATGCATGAATATGACTCTTCTAGAGAGAGCAAGGAGCATGCTCAATATTGCCAAGTTGGAGTAGGAATTGTGGGTAGAAGCAGTTCTTACAACATGCTATCTGATAAATCGGTCACCATCAACTGCAATAAACTATAAGATTCCATAAGAGGTATGGACAGGTCATTCATGTGATTATTCAAATATGAGAATATTTGGTTGTGATGCTTATGCTCCTATTTCTAAAGATCAATGTTCTAAGTTAGATCCTAGATCAAAGAGATATCACTTTGTTGGTTATGGTGATGGAGTTAAGGGGAGCAGATTGTGGGATCCTACTGCCCACAAACTCATCATAAGAAAAGATGTAGTATTTGATGAATCCTCACTCTTAAAATCAGAACTAGTAGATGTTGAAGTGAGACAAGAATAGATATTGCAAGTTCAACAAACTCAGTTGGAAACTCAACCATCTTCAGAAAGGGAGGAGCATGAAGAAGTTCAAGAAGAAGAAGATGAAGATGCAGAAAATATCCAGAAAACTAAGGATATGCCTCAACCATCTCTAAAGAGATCTACACGGGTTAGGAATCCTTCTGAAAGGTATGATGATTATGTTTCATTTGTGGCTTTGGTTTCTATTGATGGAGAACCTAGTTGTTATCAAGAAGAAATCAAGGTATCTGAAAGTGCTCAATGGAAAGAAGCTATGAAAGAAATGGATGCCTTAGAGAGGAATGAAACATGGGACTTGGTAGAACTTCCAAAGGACAGGAAGGTTGTTGGTTGCAAGTGGGTTTACAAACTAAAAAAGGGTGTTGATAATAAGGTTGAAATGTATAAAGAAAGATTGGTAGAAAAAGGGTATTCTCAAAAGGAACGTATTGATTTTCATGAAATATTTTCACTAGTTGTGAAGATATTTTTAGTCTGTGTTATGTTAGCACTAGTTTCTTTACTTGATCTTGAGTTAGAGAAGCTAGATGTTAAAACGACGTTTCTACATGGAGATTTGGATGAGGACATATATATGAAACAACCAAAAGGGTTTGTTCAGGATCACAATAAGAGGTTTTTTTGCAAACTCAAGAAGTCATTGTATGGCCCAAGGTAGTCTCCCAGGCAATGGTACAAGAAGTTTGATTCCTTCATGGTGAGCCTAAATTTTACAAGAAGTGAATATGATCACTGTGTTTACTTTAAAAAGTTTGAAAATGGCATATTCATTATTTTGATGTTATATGTTCACGATATGCTTCTAGCAAGCAAAAGTATGGTTGAAATCAACAGTTTAAAGGATTAGTTGGATAGGGCGTTTGATATGAAGCATCTAGGAGCAATAAAACAAATCGTGGGCATGGAGATACACATAGACAGGAAAAATGGTAAGTTGTGGTTATCACAACAGAAGTATGTGGAGAAAATACTTATGAGATTTGGTATGAATAATGTGAAACCCGTACAGATCCATTTGGCTTCCCATTTCAAGATTTCTTTAGGTTTATGTTGTAGTAATGACAGAGAAAATGATTATATGTATCGTGTACCATATGCAAATGCAGTAGGAAGTTTGATGTATGCGATTGTGAGTACTAGACCAGATATTTCACATGCAATTGGTGTTGTCAGTAGATACATGGAAAATCCAGGTAAAGAGCATTGGGAAGTAGTGAAATGGGTGCAGATACATGGAAAATCCAGGTAAAGAGCATTGGGAAGCAGTGAAATGGGTGCTTTGGTATATTAGAGGCACAAGTAATTATTCTATCACCTATGATGGTTCCAGTGATTCAGTTTGTAGTTATGTAGATTCAGATTTTGCAGGTGACTTGGACGAAAGGAGATACACTTCACGATATGTCCTTACTCTTGCAGGAGGACCTGTTAGTTGGACGTTAAAGCTTCAAAACATAGTTGCTTTATCCACTATTGAGGAAGAATATATGGCTGCTTCACATGCATGTAAGGAGGCAATTTGGTTAAAAGGTTTGATGGGTGAGTTTGGAAGGATGCAGGACAAGATGTAGTTTAATTGTTGTGATTAGTTCTATGTATGTGAATGTTTTATTATTGTTGTGAATGAGTTTATTAGCTACATTCATGATCATTTAGAGTGATGTAGATGCATTTAATTATGGGTATCAAAATCTATTTGAATATGTGTTTAAATCATAGCTGGTAAGCTACAATAGTTAATTAGTAGAAGAAAATTTTGAATTTATGTGTTTTCCGCATAATAATGTTCCTCAGTTAAGACGATGGACGTTACACATAGGGAGTTGTTTAAAATTCACTTGGAATGCCATTTATGAACTCTTGCATGAAAACTATGATGGTGTCCTTCAATAGGTCTTATTTTGATACGATATCTAATACAGAGTTAAGATCTTGAAAAACATGATGATGGGAATTATATTCGAACTCAAATTCCAGAACATGAAGGAGAGCTAGGTTTTCCATTCTAAAAAGTCCTTTCATCCAACTAGTTACCATTGACGAATCCCCATATACCTATATCTTTTGTACATATTGGATTTTTTCCAACTTCAATAACAATTTTAATACCATCAATCCATCACAGTGTTGCTTCAATAACATGTTTGTTTCCAAAGGGTAAATCTCATTGTTATCTCATTATTTAGGACTTTACAAGTAGTGTCCACCAATTTTCTAATTTTACAGAGGGTATTGACCAGATGATCATATACCATTTTATTAGTGTCCTATAATTTTCATCCTTTTCCTTTATAAATTATTTGATATTTGTTAATTAACATACCATATTCATAATTGAATGTAGAACATCCAGTGTTGATAACTGTTGAATACCATGTGCATGATGGAGGAATAAATCATGAGAAGAGCATGTATAAATATCCATGTCTATGTCAAGCTTGTTGCGGTGGAAATATGGAGAAAAGAAACATGATTTATTGACATATGATAAGATATGGGCATAGTGGTATAATCCCTTGGGATGAAAATAATTATTCATATAGGATAGAATTTCATCGTATAAGATGAAGATGAAAAAATATTAGATCAAGGGATTGAAGTTGATATAATATTGAATGAGGGTCTCAATGATTATTGGAACAAGTTGATGGAAGATGCTTCAAAACATGTGCATAGTACTTCCAAGTTAAGTCATTTGAAAACAATCCTTTTAATTTTTAACTTGCAAGTAGTGCATGGTTGGACAAATAAGGGTGTAGATGAATTATTGGAATTGTTACATCTATTGTGTCCACCTGACTCCACACTTTGAAAAAATAAATTCAATGTAAAACAAAAATCTCTAAGTTAGGATTAGGGTATGAAAACATCCACACATTTCTAAATAATTGTGTATTATTTCACAAAAATCTAGCAAGCGAGACTAAATGTTTGAAATGCAAAGAAGCGATGTATAGACTAGGGTTGAAATCAACTATGGCTCCTAGAAAGGTTCATCGCCACTTTCAACTATTCCCATGATTACTTTACTAATATATAGGTGTTAATGCATTGCTAAACTTATGCAATGGCATGCCCAAAATAAGAGCACCGATGGAAAACGACGGCATGTGGTTGATTCTAAGATGTGGATGGAATTTGACAATATATGGATTGATTTTTCCGAATATTCTCATAATATAAGGTTGGGTAAATTGGCTCTAGATGGGGTGAACCCATTCTCGGATTAGAGTACTAAATGGTCAACTTAACTAGTCTTTTTAATAAATTATATCTCACCTCCATGGTGAACAATGCTTTTTTTTCAAACCACATAAATAATAACTTATCAAACCATTTGGCGATCAAAACATATTTGTAAAAAAATTATATCATTTATCTTAGGCGATAACCAATTGATTTCTAGTTACTACCTTTAAAATTTGGCAGCAACACCATTCTATTTGTGTCACATGTGCATCATTGACAATAATTAACAGAAAAAAAAATCTTATGAAAGAATATTTAGAGAAACAAAAATTTCATATCAATTAGAGGGAACTTACAACAACCAAAAAATGGCAATGGAAAATATCTTTAAAAATACATGGAAAAAATTCTACTCACCAATATACAACATGATATACCACCTCCATGTTGAAAGAAGTGAAAAAAAATAAAAAAATAAAAGTATTAAAAACATTTATTTTCCTATATAAATTTACATGACTTTAATTTAAAATTCATAGTTTTCCCAAGAGTAGTTGCTACTAACTAATCATCCATATGTAGCGAATATACCCAAAAAATGGGATGTATAATCATTGATTTGGAGAAAATATTAAGAGAACTTATTATATGTTCATGGAAAATGTTTATATTTAGGCAAAAAATATAAGTGTATGCATAATCATAATCATAAATTAGGCTACAAAATTTTCATTTTTAATGAAAAAATGAAAAGCATTAGCCTAAATTTCTTCCAAAAAAATAAAATTTAGCCAAATTGGAGAAATTTCACTTAAAAAAAACATTGATGGTGAGCAACTAAATCATTTTTTTAATGGTATCATTTATTATACTAGGAAAGAAAAGTGTGACTTCAAATACAATTAATGTTTATTTAGGGCCAATATATGATTAGATAATAGAATTGTGGCAATGAATTGAAGAAATTCAATTTTTAAGGGATGGTTATTCAATCAAATTCATTTTAAGAGCTTCCTTATTGTTTGTGATTCATGATCTTTCTACATATTGCACATTGAAAGGTATGACTATTCATGGATAGCATGGATGTCCTGCTTGCATCTTTAAAGATTTTGTGAGATAACTAAGTGTATTTATTGTGGACATCGTGTTTACCTCAAAATGGAGCATCTCTGTTGTTGACAAAAATCACATTTCAATGGTAAGGAAAATAATCATGAAGCACCATTGGCAATAACGAGTGAATACCTTATTGAGAATGGACCAAAAAGAATGTAGTTTATTGAAAGTGTTGGCATTAAATGTGGTGGTAGAAATGATTCATCTAATTAAAGTGATGTAAAATGATTGTACATATTCTATAAGTTGACATACTTTAAACATGTATCCATTAGGAATATTATTGACTTTATGCATATTGAGAAAAATATAACTTATGCTATTATAGAAACTCTTTTTGGTACATTTGATACAGTTTCATCATGTTAAGACTTTCAAGAACTAAAGATTCATTGAAATCTTTGGGTTGAAAAATATGGTGATAAAAAATATAGAAAACCTGGTGCTCCTTATGTGTGGAAAAGGGAACAATGTGAACAATTCTTAATGTCAATGTCTCATACTCACTTTCCCACTAGATATGTAATTAGTAATATTAGAAGTAAAACTAACAATAATAGTTTAAGAGGCCTTGAGACCAATGACAATCATGTCAAAATCGAGGATATTTTACCTATTTCTATCATATAAAGTTTGGCAAAAGGGGAAAGATTAGCAATTATAAGGTTGGGCCTAATATTAAAGAGAATGATCTTACATGTGTTAGATCGTTCGAGATTTGATAATTTGAGGGAAGAGGTTTTTGAATTCCTTTGTTTATTGGAATGGGAATTTTCACCAACAATTTTTAATATTTCTATGCATCTTGTTATACATCTAGAATATGAACTAAACCATTGTGGCCTAGTAACAATGAAATGGATGTATCCTATAGAATGATATACGAAGGTTTTGAAAAACAATGTTCATACTAGGGAAAAACTAGAAGTCAACATCTCTAAGAGGTAATCAATGTGTGAGGCCATGGGATTTTACACAGAATATATGAAGGATTTTAATAATGTCAATTGGCATGTATGGGATGATGATAAAAATGATATATTTTCAAGTGAAGCATTAGAAATCAATGGACATTGCTTCAATATATCACACAAGGAAAGAATTGTGATACATGTCTATGTTCTACAAAACACATCTTCATTGGATAAGTGGTGCAAGTGAAAACATTATTTAAATGATAATTTCTTTACTCAATGTCATTTACACATTTATATAATTATATTACTATATTGTGTGTGTTGATTAATTGGGTTGGTTGTCATTGATGTCAACCCTTGAAGCAAGTCTAGTAGAAAATTCTCGTAGCCCCAACAATATGGTTAAGGGACTCAAGTTTATTTGATGTATAAAGGTATGAAGATCAATGTATTTGTAGGTAAGACTATTCTAGATGGGTAGTACAAGTCATGCCATTTCTGGTGATATGTGGAACGTCACATAACTCCTCACGATTAGAGAGTTATAGCCTTGTGAAGTTGGAGAACCCTCATGAGTTGTCTAGAAGCCCCTACAAGGTCAAAGAAGTCAAATTATTCTAGAAACTCCTAGAAGAAGTTGACTAGCCAAAGTGGGTGAAACTAGGAGTTAATCATGGGTTAAGTTGTTGCAATAAGAAAATAATTAAAAACAAATTAGTTGCAATTGGAAGTGGAGAGTTTACTATTTGCGGATAAAGTGGTTAGAAGTGGGTTAGCCCTAAAAGAAGGAAGTTGGGTTTGTTGATGTTTTGGTAGTTGCGAGAGGTATTGACCTCCACGTGTAACCTATGACTTAGAATAGAATATTCTGAAAGCAAGTGAACCATTAAACAGATGTGTGGAAACCCTAGAAGACAAGTCAGCCTAGAAAAATAAATAATATTAGAATATTATCTTCTAGAAATACAAGTCGGCTCCACAGGAAAATATAAACAGAAAATATAATTACCAGAAAGTCAGGTCAGCCCAGCTAGAAAAGTCACTGGATAGATTAATATAAATAGAGGACGTTTTAGCTCATTTGTACACCCAGTCAGTGCGCAAGTCTTGTGGAGAGCTATAGTTGCAGCTGCAACTGCAGTTGCAAGGAGTAATAAGGGCGCATGATCATCTCTTGGTCTTGGTCTCTCTTTTGGTGATTTTCTTGGTGATATTCTTGGTTATTTTCTTGTTGATATTATTGGTTATTTTATTGGTGATATTTTTGGTGATATTCTTGCTAAGTATGGCGCAAGATTGAGAGAGAGAGTAGTGTAGTTGTGTATGGTACTTGTTCTGTGGATATGGAGACTCTCTCTCTCTTGTGTGCTACCCTTGGAGAAGGAGTGCTCTACTTGTCTTGAGTTTTTGTTGCAGTTAGAAACTAGGGTTTATATATTGGTTCTGGAGTAGGCTTGCCAGAATTATTCTAAGTAAAGGTTAGTGTGCTTGGGGGTGGCATATGTGAATGCCTATGGTTGGGTGACAATGATGTGACATTGTCTATGGTTAAATGAGCATACCAAAATTTCAACATGGTATCAGAGTTGGTTTCCTTCGTAACAGTTTAACCACTGGAAGGAAGATCCTCAGTTTCCCCCATTTCTAAACTCATTGATCACTTACCAAAATCACTAAGAAGGTCTCCTACGTAGAGAAATTCTCTTCCTTGGATCAGATCTGCAAATTTCTGAAGTTGTGATATTAGGGTTTCCTCATAAAAACCCTAGGTTTGCAGTGCCAGTTCCTTCATTCTAGTTGCAACACCAGTTGTAGTACCAGTTGTAGTATAATTGTAGTACCTGTTGCAGTAAATTTTATGTGAAACGTTGGGCCTAATATTTGGTTGTTCTAGTGTGCCTTACCCTAGCACATCTCCAGTTACCTTTAGATTGAAAGTTGGAGAAATTTGAAGTTTTACGGTTTGTCATTGCTTGTCGTTGTTACCGGATGGTGCCACTTTCTGTCGTTGTTGTTGGAGGTATGTACTTAGATATGTTTAAATTGTATCACTATTTTGAGTGTGATTGCAGGAGAAGGGATCTCTAGTCCAAGAAAAAATCATAGATCCAAAGGGATCTCAGATCCAACACATTTAGAGGAACAATGCACTCCATGTTTGATTGTTTTCATATGTCTCTAGTTGTGATGGAATTATTGTGACCTTATGAACATCTAGTTGTATTTTGATCTATTGAAGTTATGATTATCATACTAACCTTTGTTCAAATTTAAAGTTAGAAACTAACTTTAGTCAAAGTATTAGATTGATTAAGGTTGAGACTTTAGAGTTTATTTGCACTATATTCTCTAACTCAGATTTATGTCTAGAAAGCATATTGTCTTAAGTACAGGAGACATGTTGAATAGAATACTTGTCATCTTGAGTGAAGGAGACTCGGAATAAAATCAACAACACTTCTTCTTGAAGATAAGACTCTTGGTTCTAGGTTTGATTAAATTAATAAGTTTCCAATTTTCACATATCAAGTTTGATAATTTCTACATTACTAGTTGTGACAACAATCCTTGAAAGGTTCTATTACTACTAAATACAATGAATACTTGGCAACATGTGAGTACTATTGATATAAATTCTTGCAATATGAACTAACTTCTCCTCTAAGAGATATTTCTTATTATTGTATTTTTATTTTGGTTCTTGTTCTAGGCAGGTCACAAGCAATAGCTCTAAGAAGGAGCTACTATGATTATTGTTCTCATTCTTGTTTTTATTATTATAAGAGTATTATTCTTGTCTATTGTTTTTCCCTTTGTTGTCCTTGTTCCAGGCAGGTCATAGGTGATAACTCTGAGGGAAGCTATAGTGAATTTTGTACGATACAACATATTATATGGTCTCTAGTTCGAGACATGGAGTAGGCTATCCAGATAAGAATTTGTATACACGACCGTATACATCCATGTACCAAAGAAGAAGACGAAGAAGGGTAATTTTGTGAGATACATAGTATCTCATATGGAGATTTATTATAAGGAGTAGAAGGCTCCAAAGATGACTGAAAAAATCCCTCTAGTGCAGTTGATCACTCTTCATATCATCAGGAAGAGTTAGTAGAGCCAGAAGGGCCTACCCAAAATCGTTGCAGTAACCAAGAAGAGACCAACGTGGTCCTTGAAACTTTGCAAGATACAACATTGATGAGCCATATCATGAGGATCAGATGGATCCGAAGATTATACAAGCTTCAGAGGGAGAATGAAGACTCAGAGACTTTCATATTCAGGTGGAAGAGAGAGACGTCTCCTAGAACTGAAAGACAGATGCCATGGCTTGAGAAGGCTAGATCGAAGCTTCAGATTCTTAGAGGAGATATGAGATATTATGGGAAGATTCCCTTTCTTCAGTAGACTTTTCTATAGTGACCAAGGAGGAAGTCAGTAAAAAGGAATGGGATACATATCTTTTCCTTGGTTTCGAGACTAGAAGGGAAGTGAGTGATGACTTCCAAGTTGATCTACAAGATCAAGCATGTTCCAGATACATATCCTAGAGATGTACAAAGCCTGATTTGTGTCCAGAGGATTCTCCCAGCAAGAGGGAGAAGACTATGATGAGACACTTGCTCCAGTATATTTCTACCAATGAACATGTAGCAGATATGCTGACCAAGCCTCTATCAAGGACAAGCTTGGAGAAGTCCAAATGTTTTTTCTCAAGTAGTGAGAAGTGATGTGTTCCCCAGTAGTGGGAAGTGATGAGATCCCCAGTAGTGGGTGCTACCCCAGAACAAGTTGGTACTCCAACGCAGGCTGGCATGCTACCCCAACGCAGGTTGGTACTCCAACACAAGGTGGTATGCTACCCCGGTGCAGGTTGGTACTCCAACGCAAGATAGTATGTTACCCCAGTGCAAGTTGGTACTCCAATGTAGGCTGGTATGCTACCTCAATGTAGGTTGGTACTCCAACGTAGCATGGTATGCTACCCCAACGTAGGTTGGTATTCCAACGTAGGCTGGTATGCTACCCCAGTGCAGGTTGGTACTCCAACGCAACTTGGTATGCTACCCCAATGCAGGTTGGTACTCCAACGTAGGTTGGTATGCTACCTTAACGCAGGTTGGTACTCCAACGCATCCTGGTATGCTACCCCAGTGCAGGTTGGTATTCCAACGCAGGCTGGTATGCTACCCCAGCGCAAGTTGGTAGTCCAACGTAGGCGGGTATGCTACCCTAGTGCAGATTGGTATTCCAATGCAAGCTAGTATGATACCCCAGTGCAGGTTGGTACTCCAACGCAGGCTAATGTGCTACCCCAATGCAGGTTGGTACTCCAACGCAACCTGGTATGCTACCCCAATGCAGGTTGGTACTCCAACGCAAGATGGTATGCTACCCCAGTGTAGGTTGTTACTCCAACGCAGGCTAGTATGCTACCCTAGTGCAGGTTGGTACTCCAACACAGGCTAGTATGCAACCTAACATAGGTTGGTACTCCAACGTAGGCCGGTATGCTACCCCAGCGTAGGTTGGTACTCCAATGAAGGCTAGTATATTACCTGAGTGCAACTTGGTATGCTACTCCAAAGGATGTTGGTACACTACTCCAGTGAAAGTGCATAACTTCCTATAGATCCGTGATTGAAAATAGGACAATGACCTAAGTGTGCATAAGAAAAAAATATGTGATGATGATCGTGCCAAGAGGAATAACTTCCTCGTTAAGAGGGATTGTTAAATTTTTTAGTTAGATTCTGTGTGAGCTAACGAGTTACTAGTTCTATATGAACAAGATGTCGACATGTAGTGTCAGAAATGATTCCTAGTTAGAGTGTCGAACAGTAGCATCGGAGGTTACTAGCTGGAGGGAAAACCAATAGTGTTGGAGGTGTTTTCCAGCTAGATGGCTAATGTGTGGCTATGATGGTGATACTTGTTACATGATCTGTTTGATCATATGATAGTCTGTGTGGCTATGGTGATGCTACTTGTAGACTTTTATGCAAGACCATGTGATTCTTTCCCATGCCATGTGAGATAGATGGATGTGTTTGAGACCAATACATGAAGAACAAATTATTTAATACCTCCCTAGCTAAGAGGGAGTGTTGATGTTTTGGTAGTTGCGGGAGGTATTAACCTCCACGTGTAACCTATGAATTACAATAGAATATTTTGGAAGCAAGTGAACCATTAAACAGATGTGTGGAAACCCTAGAAGACAAGTTGGCCTACCAGAATAAATAATATTAGAACATTATCTTCCATAAATACAAGTTAGCTCCATAGGAAAAAGATAAACAAAAAATATAATTACTAGAAAGTCAGGTCGGCCAAGCCAGAAAAGTCACTAGACAGATTAATATAAATAGAGGACATTTTATCTCATTTGTAAACCTAGTTAGTGTGCAAGTTTTTTGGAGAGATGCAGTTGCAGCTGCAACTAAAATTGCAAGGAGGAATAAGGGCACATGTTCATGTCTTGGTCTTGGTCTCTCTCTTGGTGATTTTCTTGGTGATATTCTTGGTGATTCTCTTGGTGATTTTCTTAGTGATATTCGTGGTGATATTCTTGGTGATATTCTTCCTAAGTATGGTGCAAGTTTGAGAGAGAGAGAGTGGTGCATTTGTAGTTGTTGTAGTTGTGTATGGTACTTTTTCTGTGGATACAAAGACTCTCTATCTTGTGCACTACCCTTGGATAAGAAGCACTCTAATTGTCTTCAGTTGTTACAACTAGGGTTTATCTGTTGGTTCTGGAGTAGGCTTGCCGAAATTATTCTAAGTAAATGTTAGTGTGCTCGAGGGTGGCATATGTGAATTCCTATGGTTGGGTGGAAATGATGTGACATTATCTACGATTAAAGGATCATACCAAAATTTCAATTGGGTTAAGTTGGTTAGAAGGTAACCCCTAGATGAAGCTACTTGGAGAGTATAAATAAGAGAGAAAGGGTCTCCTATTAGCATCTATTGAGCACATTGAATATCTATTATTGTGTAAGGTTTATTGCAGGTACTCATTGATACATCTTGAATTATGCAATTTTGAGGTAGCACGAAGAGGTGACGGCGAAAGTTTCAGAGTTGTAGAAATATTGAAAAAAACCCCTATTTTTTTAGGTGTACGCGGGTTGTAGTGGAAGAGGTCGCATACGTACGCGACCTGGTAGTATAAAATGGCATGTATAGTTTTAAAAGACATGAAATATTGATGTTTTGAGGGTGTCAGGTTCTCAGAGTCCGAAAGCAAGCTCCCAGGAAGGTCTACAGTGATCAAGTACATTAGATCTATCTATAGGTTCAAAAGGTATGTCTTATTTCTATGTGTAGTTGGATATTGTTATTTACATGAGATATGGTTATGGGGGTTTAAGGATTTTCCCTAGAGAGGATTTTGGTTGTATGGCACCTATGGTATGAGATAGATCTACAGAAAAACAACGCTGGTATGTTGATATTATTCATTGGTACATCTTGTTGGTTCAAGTGTTGAGACATAGCTAGCATTTTGTGGTACATGGTTGAGGGGTTTTGGTTATGAAGTGATTTTGAAGTTGTCTGTTAAGTCTGAGGCTGCATATCAGTAAGGGTTTGATGTTTAGTCCATGTGAGGGTTATTACACTTGATCATGATTGTATACACATGAATGACACATGACTAGAGAAATATAGATGCACTTGGTTAAGGGATATGTATGATGATGTATGCATAGGGGGCAGTTATAGATCAGACACAGTGACATGTTGCAGGTTGATTTGACAGAGGCAACAAAGTGTTTGAGTTTCAGAAAAGGTGAAAACCCTAGATTTCTGAAGGTGTACATGGGCTATAGTATAGACAGTCCCTGTACATACATAGGCTGCAGTACAGCCAGGGCACGTAGATACGCGAGCTACAGAACAAACAAGTTGTGTACATGTTGGTTTTGGTTGGTACAGGTTGACTTCTGGTATAGGATTGGTTGTAGGTTATTGGTACAGGTTGGGTGCAGTTTGTTGGCACATATTGGTACATATTTACAATGGTATATCTTATGGGGACAGTGTGGAAGTGGTTTTATCATTTGACACTTATATTTTAGGGTGGTTGGACAGGGAAAGGATAGGTGGTTGTAGCCACCTTCCAGTTGTATCCTAAGAACATAGGGGGTTGTATCCTCCTTCTGGTTGTAGCCAGAGAATTGGGGAGTTAGATCATCCCTCAGGTTGTAGCCTAAAAATATGGGGGGTATGAGCCTCCTTCCAGTTGCAGCTGGAGAACAAAGGAAGTTGCTTCTTCCAATGAATGTAATTCTTAAAGACATATAAGAAAAAACATTTTGTGGTTTTTTCTTCCGCATTGGGTTTCCACATAAAAATACTGGTGTACTATGTATGCGTATGATTCTTCATTGTTCATGGTTTATTTACTCTACACTTGTTGAATGATAATGTTATATTGATCATAAATATAAACAACACTTATATAGTGTGGTTAAAAGGATTAAAAAGATCTATTATTTATTCAACCCCCCTCTTAGTAATACAACAATTGGTATCAGAGCAGGTTCCTTCAGAAATCAATTGAACCATTGAAAGGTATATCATGGAGAGTTACAATATGTATAAAAGTTGAATACCATAGTTTGATGGACAAAACAATGCATTCTGGAGTAGAAGGATGAAAACATATGTATAAGCACATGGATTTGAGGTTTGGCAATTGGTTGTAGATGGATATAAAGAACCAGTCGTTCCTCCAACAAATGAAAACAAAGGGAAACTTAGTCTAAATAATTCAAAAGCCAAAAATGCACTCCTGAATGGTCTGGTTGATTCAGTATATGTCAAAGTTATGCATTGTAGCTCCGCAAAGGAGATTTGAAACAAACTTCAGAATGTTTATGAAGGAGATGCAAAAGTGAAGGAAACAAATCTTCAAACTTACAGAGGTCAATTTGAACAACTGAAGATGAGAATATTGCAGCGTACTTCTTACGAGTTGATTAAACAGTGAATATAATCAGAGAATTGGGAGAAGAAGTCGATGAATCTATAATTGTTCAAAAGGTACTAAGATCTCTTCCAATGATATTTGATCCTAAGATCTCAATAGTAGAAGAAAGAACATATCTGGATTCAATAAGTATGGATGAACTACATGAAATTTTCACAGCCTATGAAATGAGAACCGAACAGGAGAATCTAGGTACAAAAGAAGAAACATTCAAAGCATCCGAGAAGTCAAAGAAAAATGGCAAGAAAAAGACAAAGTCAGATAGCAGTAACAGTGAGATCTCAGAAGACGATGAAGAAGTATCTAGCTTTGTCAGAATACTGAAAAAGGGAATCGTTGGCAAATATAAAGGTAAGCTTCCATTGATTTGTTTTAATTGTGATGGTATTGGTCATTTTGGTAAAAAAATTCCCCACAACAAAAGGAAAAGAAATGAAGAAGATGATTCAAATAGAAAACAAATGTACAAAGGAAAGAAAACCAAAAATAAATTCTTCAAGAAAAGCTTTTGCACAAAAGAATATAGCACCTCATCATACGAAGATGAAGACAGTCGAAGTGAGACAGAAAGAGTTCTATTCATGGCAATAGAAGACTCTGATGAAGAAGGCGCCGAACAAGAATATGAAGAGGCATAAGTTGACTACAGAGAATAATTGATGAGTGCCATAGAAGTTATAAAAAGGGAAAATAAGACAAACAAGTCACTACAGGCATAACTAAAAATAAAAAAGGAATCTCAAAGTTCCAACTCTGAAGAACTAGAACAAATGATCACTAAATTGAAAATCCAAGTTGAAGAAAACAAAAGAATTGAAGAAGCACTCAAAGAACGATTGGAAGAAAAATACAAGATCATTGGAAGTTTGGAAGCAAAGATTGTCACATTAAGAAAAGACATTCAAAAGAAAAACATGCAGAACAACTCAAAAGTTTTGGACGATATTATCAACAGTCAAAGGGAAAATCATGACAAGTCCGTACTTGGATACAATCAGACAGAAAAGGTATCAAGCTCCAAAAAAACATATCAATAAACACATCCAGGAAGCTATGCAGAGACATTAAGAGGAGACAAGAAGTTTTACAAGGAAGATCACAGGGACATTCCTCCACCCAGAAGATTCAGATTTCAGAATCAACGACAGTTAGAAACATGAAGGCCTCAAAAAGAAGAATGATACATAAGAGTAACTCCTTTCAGAATATCTTCAACTCCCAGGTATCAAACTATCTTCTTTGGTTTATTTTATTCGTGTAATAATTTTGGACATAAATATGTAAATTGCAAAGAAAATAGTAGAAATAGAAACAACTATGAAAGTCATGCACAAAATGGTTATCCAATAAGTCCTAATGAAACATAGAGAAGAAGCTACAACATATTTGAGTCCTTGAGCACTGAAGTGGAATGATAGTAGTGAAAAAAATTTGGACACAAAGCCAAATATTGTAGAATGACATTGTCTCCAAGAGAATCAAAACAAAATAACAACAGTCACATACATGAACCTCAATAGAGAATATGGATAAGAAAGTAGAATCAGTATAACAATGAAGAATGCACACTTTCTCTACAAGTTAAACACAAGAAACATGGTTGGTATGTTGACAGTGGCTGCTCAAAGCACATGACAGGTGATGAGGATGGGTTTCTAACCTTGAGAAAGGAAAGAGATGGATCGGTCTCCTTTGGAAACGACGACTCAACTAGAATCATTGGAAGAGGCACAATCAGAATAGGAAACAAGTATACCAAGGCATAAAATGTTCTACTAGTGGAAGATATGAAACATAATCTTCTAAGTGTAAGTCAAATGTGTGACCAAAGTCACAAACTTGTGTTTTATTCACAGAAGTATGATATAAGAAAAGCAGGTTCAGGAAGATTGGTTGCAACAATTGTAAGAACTTCAAGCAACATATGTATTAAGTGAAATTGGAAATGAAAAGTTTTGTCTAGGAAAGGAAGATGAAGTTTGGTTATGGAACAAAATGGGTCACGTAAACTTTGATAACCTTGTCAAATTCGTCAAAAAGGAAGCAGTCAGAGAAATTCCCCAGATCACGAAGCCAACCAACACATTATGCAAGCATTGTTAACAAGGAAATCAAAAAAAGGCCAAGTTAAAATCAAAGGAATACTCCACAACAAGGTTGTTGGAAATTGTGCATACTGATTTAGTTGGACCAACTAGAATAAAGGGTTTAAAAGGTGATCAATATTTTATGTTATTGGTTGATGATTATACAAGGATGACTATAGTTTTTTTTCTTAGGAAGAAGTCATAAGCATTCAATAACTTCAAGATATACAAGGAAATAGTTGAAAATTAAATGGTTTCAAAAATAAAATGTTTGAGATCCAATAATAGAGGAGAGTTTACTACAAAGGAATTTATGGATTTCTGCAGCAAGCATGGAATAAAAAGGAAATTCTTCATTGCTAGGACACCTCAACAGAATGGAGTTGTTGAAAGGAATAAAAGGGCAGTATGGGAAATGGCTCGAACAATGTTAATGGATTCCAAATTGACAGATGTCTTCTGGGCACATGAATTGCATACAACAGTTCACATTAAAAATAGAGTAATGCTCAGAAACAACAGTGATAAAACTCCCTACGAGTTATGGAAAGGAAGACCAACAAATGTGAATCACTTCAGAGTTTTTGGAATCAAATGCTACATCAAAAGAGAAGATGGCGGAATGGGAAAGTTTGATTCTCGTGTGGACAAAGGCATAGTTGTTTGGTACTCGAGTACAAGGAAAGCATACAAATGTTTCAATATAAGGCTTAACAAAGTTGTGGAAAGAATCAATGTGACGGTTGATGATATGGGTGGACAAAAAATAAAGGAAGAAGAAGAGGAGTCAGTGGAACAGGTTCACAAAGAAGAAGAAAAGGATGAAGAAGTAGCAGAAGGGGAATATGAAGAAGATCAATTAGAATTAGAAGAGAAAGAACAACAAGTACCTCCAAAGACACCTAGAAAAAGAATACAAAATAATCATCCCTTAGATCAGATTATCGGGAACAAAGATGCATGAGTTGAGACTAGAAGAATAATTCATTCACCAGAACAAAAGCACCTGACACTCTTATCCTCGATTGATCCAAGCAGTTTTAAAGAAGCCAAAAATGATGAATTCTGGATAAAATACATGGATGACGAGTTGGATCAGATAAAGAAGAATGACACTTGGGAATTGGTTCCAAGGCCAAGGTACACGAATGTGATTGTCACAAAGTGGGTCTTCAGAATAAAATTGAATGAAGATGGACATGTTACCAGGAACACAACTAAATTTGTATGTAAAGGATACGCTCAGGTTGAATGTATCGACTTTGAAGAGATGTTTTCCCTAGTTGCCATGATGGAAGCAATCATATTGATCCTATATTATACATGATCCAAGAATATTAAAGTGTATTAGATGGACGTGAAATCATCCTTTCTAAATGGTGAATTAGAAGAAGAAGTCTGCATTGAGAAACCATAAGGATTTCAGTTTCCAGAGAATGAAAATTATGTTTGCAGGTTGTAGAAGGCCTTGTATGGTCTCAAACAGGCCCCCAGAGCATGGTAATCCAGACTAGACAGATATTTACGGAAACAAGGGTTCAGGAAAGGAAATGAAGACAACAACCTCTACATCAAAGTAACTTGAGATAGTATTTTATTAATTGAAGTTTATGTTGATGATATTATTTTTAGAAGTGATGATGACAGGTTGAGCCAGAAAAGGATATGAAGAATGAATTTGAAATGTCATTACTTGGATAACTATCCTTCTTTCTGGGTCTTCAGATATGTCAAAACAACCAAAGCATTTTTATTTCTCAAACCAAATATATCATAGAAATGCTAAAGAGATTCAGAATGGAAGATTGCAAACTAGTCAATACTCCTATGCAAACCAGTTGCAAGTTAAGTAAATATGATGATTCAAAGTCTACATATCAGAGGAAATATAGGTCAATGATTGGCATGTTTCTTTATGTTACAACATCCAGACCAGAAGTAATGCAGGCAGTTGGACAGGTGGCACGATTTCAAGGAGCACCAAAGGAATCACATGTTATAACAGTAAAGAGGATATTTAGATATTTTAAGGGTACATAAGAGTTTGGATTATGGTATCCAAAAGGAAAGTATATATCACTTATTTCCTACACAGATTCATATTGGGCAGGTTGCATTGATGACCGGAGAAGTACAACTAGAGAAGTGTTATACTTCGGTGAGTATTTGGTATCTTGGCTAAGAAAGCAATAGTCATCAGTACCATTGTCTACAGCCGAAGCATAATATATTGCAACAACAACATGTTGTACACAGGTTCTATGGATGAAACACACTTTTACAGATATACAGGTTGAGTATGATGAGCCCATTCAGATATATTGTGATAATACAAGCATCATCAGTATCTCAAATAATCCAGTGATGCACTCCAAGAGGAAGAAAATTCCAATCAAGTATCATTTTATACCAGAACAAGTTGCAGAGAAGAACATTCGAGTTGAGTATGTTGGCACCAAAGAACAAATTGCAGACATATTTACAAAATCGTTTCCAAGGGAAGCCTTTGAGTATCTTTGTCAGAAACTTGGCATAGTTTTTGCCCCACAATGAATTTTGAATGCTATTCTTATATGTCTTAGATTTACATGAGGAAGAACCATAAAGAGGATAGTTCAGTTTGAGAGAGCAGTTTCAAGAAGAGTTCAGTCAGGGGGAGCAGCCCTAAGGACAATGCAGTTAAGGGGAGAAACTTTGACGGGCAGTTACCTTTGTCATTGATGTCAAAGGGGTAGATTTTTCTCAGATGCATGGATAGAAATTTATATTCTTGGAGAGAGAGAACAGAGGCATGATTCCATGGGGAGCATGAGTGATATGATTTCAGTGTTGCATCAGAGTGTTGCCATCAATGCCAAAGGGGGAGATTGATGATTAATTGGGTTTGTTTTCATTGATGTCAACACTTGAAGAAATTTTGGTAGAAAATTCCATTAGCCCCAATAGTATGGTTAAGGGAATCAAGTTTTTTGATGTATAAAGGTATGAATATTAGTGTTTTTGCAGGTAAGACTATTCTATATGGATAATACATGTCATGCCATTCTGGGTGATATGTGGAACATCACATAAATCCTCACGGTTAGAGATTTATAGCCTTGTGAAGTTGGAGAACCCTCATGAGTTGTCTAGAAGCCCCTAGAAGGTCAAAGAAGTCAAATTGTTCTAGAAACTCCTAGAAGAAGTTTAGTAGTCAAAGTGTGTGAAACTAGGAGTTAATCATGGTTTAAGTTGTTGCAATAAGAAAATGATTAAAAATAAATTAGTTGCAACTAGAAGTGGAGAGTTTACTATTTGTGGATAAAGTGGCCATAAGTGGACAAGTGGTTAGAAGTGGGTTATCCCTAAAAGAAGGAAGTTGGGTTAAGTTGGTTAGAAGGTAACCCCTAGATGAAGCTATTTGGAGAGTATAAATGAAAGAGCAAGGATATTCTATTAGAATCTATTGAGCACACTGAATAACTATTATTCTGTAAGGTTTATTGTAGGTACTCATTGATACATCTTAAGTTACGCAAGTCTGACGTAGCATAAAGGGTTTACATCGAATGCTTTGGAGTTGCAAAAATATTGAAAAAAACCCTAGCTTTTTAGGTGTACGCGGGTTGTAGTGGAAGAGGTTGCGTATGTACACGGGTTGGCAGTATAAAAGGGAACATACAGTTTGAAAAGCCATGAAAGCTTGAGTTGTTGAGGGTGTCAGGTTCTCAGAGTCTGAAAGCAATCTCCCAAGAAGGTCTACAATGATCATGTACAACAGATCTATCTATAGGTTCAAAAGGTATGTATTATTTCCATATGTAGTTGGATATTGTTGTCTACATGAGATATGGACGTTATGGGGGTTTGAGGATTTTCCCTAGAGAGGATTTTGGTTGTAAGGAACCTATGGTATGAGATAGATATACATAAATACATCATTGGTATGTTGATATTATTCATTGGTACATCTTCATGGTTCAAGTCTCGAGACATAGCTAGTATTTTGCAGTACATGGTTGAGGGCTTTTGGTTGTGAAGTGGTTGTGAAGTTGTCTGTTAAGTCTGAGGTTGCATATCAGTAAGGGTTTGATGTTGTTATAGGAAAATCCCCCTGCGGACAGGTGGATCCCCTCTTGGGATATAGACTCCTAAGACCAAGACAAAAAGGTGCTAATGTTGGACACTGACATTCCTTCTAACAAAGCTAAACTAGTCAAGGAAGGAGAAGAAAAGAATATAAATACCTTTTTACTGAAGTTTGTTCTCGCTCGATCTAAACCAATCTTGATCTCCAAGCTCTTCAAAAGGTCCTGCAATTCAAAGAGCAACAAATAAAAAACATATTCTCTATCCTACCATGATTAGCTTCATCATAGATCTATCTAAATAGACAAGTTCATGAAATATACGTAAACTTAAAGGAAACAGACCAAGCACATAAATATATATTGATGAAAACAAAGAAAAGTTCTTACAACTATAGATGTAGATGCAGTAGCCTCACCGAGTCCTCTTTGTCCAGCCCCTTTCTCACATGATCCACAATCCAAAATGACTATGCTTTCACTAATCAATCTCCCTTATGAGATCATAAGTTTGATGCCTTCAATGTCTCTCTCACTCTTAAGCCTATGAGATCCTAGGTTTGATGCTTCTATGTTTATTTCTCCCCTTTCACCATGAGAAGGCCTCCTTATATAATCTTTGAGAGCTCCAACCACCTTAGATATTTTTGGGAAAGGTTGAGGATCTTCCTCCATTAGTTGTGGATCCTCCCTAAGATCGAGCTTTGACCTCAGATTCGAATCAAACTAAATTCAGAGATGAAAGGGATCTTCCGTAATTTTCTTCAAACAACCCAAGATTTCCTTAAATAGGCGAGCGCTCCCCCAAAAAGATGCAAAGATCATTGCAACGCTCCCCCAAAGGAGGGAAGGGAGCACTAGCACACCCTGATAGTGGGTAGGGGAGCACTGCCCTTAAAAATTGATTTTTAAGTGGTTTTTCTCAAGGAAGAAGCTTTGTACTCTTTGTCAAATGATTTCTCCTTCTTTAACCAGTCTTTGAAGGTGTCTCAAGTGTTCCTGTGATGTCGTCAGAGCTATGACATAGATAGGATGACAATATGATGTTTGCGACACTTGCGACACTTGCGATGACGACAATAGGTCATCATTGAAGTGAGTAATTTTGAGGTGTAACAGATGTCTAGTCCATTTGAGGGTTATTACACTTGATCATGATTGTATACACATGAACGAAACATGACTAGATAGATATAGATGCACTTGTTTAAGGGATATGTATGATGATGTATGCATAGGGTACAATTATAGATCAAACACATTGACATGTTGCAAGTTGATTTGACAGAGGCAACAAAGTATCCGAGTTTCAAAAAAGGTGAAAACCCTAGCTTTATGAAGGTGTACACATGATGTAGTATAGACAGGCCATGTACATACATAGTGTGCAGTACATCTAGGGCGCATACATACCCGAGCTTCAGAATAAACAGGTCATGTACTTGTTGGTTTTGGTTGGTATAGGATGACTTTTGGTACAAGATTGATTGCAGGTTATTGGTACAGGTTGGGTACAGATTGGAACAAGTTTACAGTGGTATATCTCATAGGGACAGTGTGGCAGTGGTTTCATCATTTGACACTTATATTTCAGGGCAGTTGGACGGGGAAAGAATAGGTGGTTATAGCCACCTTCTGGTTGTAGCTGGAGAACATAGGGGGTTGCAGCCTCCTTCTTGTTGTAGCTAGAGAATTGGGGATTTGGAGCTTCCCTCAAGGTGTAGCTTGAAAATATAGGGGGTCAAAGCCTCCTTCCAATTGCAGCTAGAGAACAAAGGAAGTTGGTGCTTCCAATGAATGTAATTCTTAAAGACATATAAGAAAAAACATTCCATGGTTTGCTCCCGCATTGGGTTTCCACATAAAAATATTGTTGTACTATGTATGAGTATGATTGTTAATTGTTCATGTTTTATTTACTCCGCACTTGTTGAATGATAATGGTATATTGATCATAAAGATAAAAAAACACTTATATATTGTGGTTAAAAGGATTAAAAATCTTTATTATTGATTCACCCCCCCTCTCATTAATCCAACAGTATGCTCAAATTCTATGTAGAAAATACCAAGAAGAGATTCGAATAGAGATGCATCCACCTCGAAAGCACAGACTTCATGATGTGATTGGAGGTGATTTCTTTTCCAAAATTTGATGAATGGATGTTGATGCAATTGGTCATGCAAAACAAGAAGGTTAAGATATAAGAGTGGAGGAAATTGAGCTTTCACATTCTCCACATATATGTGATTTTCATTTCAATGGAATTTCGGCCTATGATAGTCATTTAAGAGTGGAAGAAAAGGACAAAGGAAATGAAAATTGTGATTGTATTATTAGTGTTGAATTTCATCATGAAAACATTTTTATTTTTTATTTTTTTTGTGTTGGATTCAACCAAGAAATTATTCAAGTTGATTATGGTGAAATTAGTCCTATATTATAAAAGCGTAAATGGATCAAACCATCTGCAATTATGGTGAAACTATTCCTCTATTTTAATATTTTCAATTTATCAATACTTGTCATGTATCAAAGTCTAAAATGGTCACTTTGAGTTTCTTACAAATGTCTCTAAGTTCTTTGACAATTGTATGTAGAGTTAAGAAACAATGAAAAAATTCCTAAATCATATTCCATGATTCATTTACCGACAATATTGTTAGATCTAAGTGTAAAGGGACTATTTTGGTATCCAACCAAAGGATTTTTATTTCCTTAGATTGCTCCAAGTGTGCTTGGCCATCATTAGTGCTTAATAGATCATTACAATGCATAACTAGTTTATAGTTAAAAATAAATGTATGGATATTGCTAATCTCAATTGCTTCAATAAATTTAATTGTGTGGTTATTAATTTTATCACCATTATCAAGTGGTTGATGAATAGACCCCTCAATCAAATCATTTTAGGTGATATTTTGTGCCAAATATGAAACATCATCTGAACTGTCTATATATTTTAACCTTGTACAATTAATTACTGCAAATGGATTCTTAATAATATAAAAAAAGATACAATGGAACACACACACATTACCGGGAAAACCACATTACCGGGAAAACCAACAACCTATTTAGAGTCCCACCTCTAATTATTTATTCGTCATCATCCATCTTCATTGTTTACAATACAACATATAGGATCCCATGGCATCCAAAATCCCTAACCCATTGACCCAGATTAGTCTACAACCCTAATTCATTATCTAGAATTAGAAAACCATGGGTGAAAACCGTGCACTAAAAATCGTTATAAAATGGATGCAAAAAACCACCATTTTTTGGGGGGGGGATCCACACCCTTGCAACCCCTCGAAAACCACCCCCCCCCCC
>ML789292.1:400918-415956 GCA_009831015.1 Picea engelmannii
AGCGACAGGTGATGGGATTGTCATACACAATCGTCAAATCTAACGCAACCCCCCACACACATGCAAAGAATAAAACTTACCCAACATTCTCCAACTTGTTGTTTTCTTTTCATAATGGGGGTTATAGAATTACATAGTAAACAATCCATGGTAGTAATGCCCATTTTTTCTCTACACCAAGAGAACTTCTCGGTGCTCACAGAATTTGTCAATGAATCTACAACATTTCAAAGTGTCAACCTTCTCTAGCAACACCTTCATGTCTTCAACCATGTCTCTCACAAAGTGATACTGAACATCAATATGCTTTGTCTTTGAATTATAAGTTGAATTATTTTCCAGGAAGATTGCACTCTGACTGTCAGAATCTTATATTATTGCTTCTTGTAGCAACCCAATACCTGAACACAATCTTTGTAACCATACCACTTCCTTGCTTTCATGTGTGGTTGCCGTGTATTTATCTTTTGTAGTAGAGGGTGGCATTAAAGTATGTATTTTTCTCATCCAATTGATTTCTCATCCAAATAGGTTAAACACATACCCACTTGTATATCTTCTGTGATCCATATCTCTAGCCTAGTATGCATAAAAAATCCCATGTATGTCCAACATTTTGTCGAATCTTGGTCTTCCTTGGTAGCACAATCAATGACTAGAAATGCCATGCAAATACCTCAAAACCTTCTTTATTTTTGTCCAATGATCCTTCTCTAGTTTTGACACATACCTACTTAAAACCACCACAACATGTGCAATGTTCAGTCTAGTACAGACCATTTCATACATCACGCTGCCAACCACACTAGCATAAGGAACATGGGACATGTCCTCTTCCTCTTCCTGTGTCTTGGGACACTGATCTGCAGATAACTTTACACCTACAGGAATAGGAACCTTGACCAGTTTACTTTATTGCATATTAAACCTCTATAATATCATCTCAACATATTTTATTTGATTCAACCATAGTTTCATGTTTTCTCTATCTATTTTAATCTCCATTCCCATAATGAAGTTAGCAACCCCAAGATTCTTCATGTCAAATTTGGAGGATGGATGCAATTTCACGTCCTTGATATCATCCATGTTGTTTCCGACCAACAACATGTCATCGACATACAACACTACACAAATGAATTGATTACCAACCTGCTTGGAATATACACATTGATTATCCCTACTTCTCACAAATCCTAGTCCAAGGGTGTATGTGTCAAACTTTTGGTACCACATCCTAGGTGAATGCTTCAACCATATAGTGACTTATTTAGCTTACAGACCAACTCTTTCTTTCCCTTCACTACAAATCCTTTTGGTTGCTTCATGTATATTTCTTCTTCCATATCCCCATGTAGGAATGTTATCTTTGCATCCATATGTTCTACTTCAAAATCAAAAGCAACATCAACAGATGAAATAAATATAATAGAAGTTAATTTGGAAACAAGAGAAAAATTTCACCAAAGTCAATTACCTTTACCTAGGAATAACCTTTTTCCATCTCTTCAACCATGGCCTTCTTCTAGAGTTTACTATCCTTTGAATTCGTTGCTTCCCTGATAGTTCTGGGATCATCATTAGTAATATATAAAGAAAAATTAGCACGAAAATAAGGTGGACTATACCTTTGTGGATGTCTTCTTTCCATCATTGATCTCCTGAATACTGGAGTAAGAGGTTCTTCTTCTTTTGATTCATCTTCTTTCATTGATTTTTATTTTTCATCATCCAAGTCAAACTATATTTTCCTAGGTTCTTCTTACCTTGGTAGGAATTCTTGTTTGGAACATCTTTAATCTCTCTAAAAACAACATCTCGACTATAAATAGTCTTCTTAGTTTATAGGTTCCAAAGATAATAACCTTTCATACCATATTTATAACCAATAAAGATACACTTTCTAGCTTTATTATCCAACTTACTCCTATTTTCCTTTGGAACATGTACATAAGCATCACAACCAAACACTCTGAGATGTTCAAGAGAGGGTTTCTTATCAGTTCATACTGTTGAAATTGTGTTGTCATTGATGTCAAAGACTATAATTGATATCACAAGAAGGGGGAGATTTATTATTGTCAATAATAGGGGGAGACCATGCGTCGTGTTAATAAATACCTGCAAATGATGGGTCCAAGGATCAGACCAGCCACACAGAGGAATAATGTCCCTGAGCATTAATGAGACTTTGTGCACAAAACGAATATGCATTGATGAACTCTTGATAGAGTTTTGTGTGTCTACCCACTGAATGAAGGTGAGAGGAAGGATATCATAGAAATGCCAAAGCCTTGAAATGGATAAGTTCTAAATCATACCATTACCATGAAGTAAAACCCGTGTTTGAGTTGAAGAACATAACAATTGTTGATTTGGCATAACAAATGAATCTAGACCATTGATCAAATGGAAAGGTTATCAAAGTGTTGGAGTGTGAGTTTGTAATGGAACTCCGATGGGAGAAGCTCCGAGTCAATAGAAGTTATTGATTCATCAGAGAATGATCTCGACAGGCGAGAGTCGTTGGATCTTGTAAGATACATTTCAAGGATACAAGGTTGGAACCTTAACCATCGTGTAGATGTCAACCTCAAAGTAAATATTAACCATTGGATGAGTTACCACAATAACCGTTAGATCATTGGAGTTTTCGAGTGAAAGGTTGCACAATGACACCAATGGGAGAAAATCCAAGTTAGAAGGAACCATTGATCTATCAAAGGCCCAGAGAACTAAAAATCGTGGCTATTGGTGGCATGTTGAGTCAACAAAGTGATCAAGTGAAAATACAATCGTTGATCTATCAGAGATTGGTCTTGAAAGAGATTGAACCATTGATCAGAGTGTGAGCCATCAGAATGGGTTGTGACACTTGAGAATGGAGTCTGAATCTGAGGATCGTAGATCCCTAAGAGGATATACCTCAACAATTATATCTATAATGATTTGTTTCGAGGAAGGAGAGTGATGTTAGGGTGATGTATTGTGATAGATTGATAGTCAGAGTGAAGAGAATGCTAGTGTGGAAGCTAGCATGTCTTGAAGGGTGACACATGCCATATTTTGATTGTACGAAATGAAAGTGGGCCCCATTTGGATGCGGAAACATTTAGGTCATTGTATCAATCTCAACCATTGAAAATGGTGCAACGAGAAGATTTTAGTCATTCATCGGAGAGGCTCTGATCAACATATAGTTATTTATGAGCAAAGGGATTCCAACGGAGAGGACTCTGAGAGACAACAATGACCATTGGATTTGTCAAAATTATCTGATGGCCTAATAGGCCTAGTGGTCATGATGAACATGATAGTAGAATTGACAATGGAAATTGAATGGAGATCCAGATCCGACGATGGCTGAGTTTTGAGGGAGCATAGTTGAATATTGAGGCCCTGGGGGGCTTGACATCCTGATGGTACCGATTTGAAGGAGATCAGATCGATGGTAAATGTTTAATTTGAGGTATGATCAGATGGTTGCTGAGCATTGAACCCTACACTATGGTCTGTGAATTGATTGTGTGAGAAGGAAGGTGTTTGAGCCGTTTTCAAGGGATCTTGGAAGCTCAACCTTGAGGAAGAAGAAAAGGGAGTTAGAGTCGACCCCATGGATTTTTTTTTTTGTGGACAAACATTTTGGTATAGGCTCGTATAAATAACAATGCCTAGATAATTTTAATGAGCGAGATAATTTGAAGATAACAAGGAAGTGGAAGCGAAAATGTGAAGAGCAGAGGCTTTGAGGCTCGTAAGAAGAATGGTGCTATAAAGGAAGTGAAAGAGAAGGCTATGTAACTCTGAGGTTTGAAGATATGAAATAATGAAAGAAAAAGAACCGTTATTTGTCTAAGGGAGGCTGGGAGTTGCAAGGTCTAAGGAATTTTAGAATTCATGAAGAATATAAGTTAGTGGAGAATGTTGTGATAGCAGAGACAAAGCAATATACTTGTATAGGGGAAGGCTTGAAGAAAATAGTTAATATGATATTATTGGAAAATTGAGGGGATTGGTGTCTCTTACAGGTTGGTTCCTACAAATACTATAGTTGAAGGTTGGTTCCTACAGGAAGAGCTGAGTTGGTGCTCAACCAAGGAGATTGGTATCTCCTACAAGTTGGTTCCTGGAAACCTTATTGATGTGTTGGTACTCATTCAAGGAGATTGGTTTCTCCAGTAGGTTGGTGCTTGTGAATATTGTAACAGTAGGTTGGTGCCTACAAGATTTTATTAAAGAATTATTTTGTGGTTTTCTCCCATTTGGGTTTCCACATAAAATATTTGTTTACTTTGACTCTGTTGACATGGTTGGTTCTCTGCATTGTTAATTATAATCTTTGGGATAATTAATGGAAGTCAAAAAGAGTTTTATCATTGTTAAAATTGTGCAACATTGATTCACCCCCCTCTGAGTATTGCTAAATATACCAACACATACACCATGCAGAGTTTTGTCCACCAATGTTGATGAGGGTGATCTATTTACTAAGTAACATGCAATACCCACTGCCTCTTCCTAGAATTCTTGTCCTAACCTAACACCATTGAGCATGCTCCTCACTTTTTCCACCAATGCCCTGATCATCATTTTTTCAAACTCGTTCTATTGAGGTGTGTATGGAGTAGTCTTTTGCCTCACTATACCACACTTATTATAGAATTCTTCAAATTTATTTCCATAGAATTCTCCACCATTATCTGTCCTCGATACCTTTTTATTATTCTTTATCTAATTTTCTACTAGAGCCTTAAACTCTTTAAATTTATCAAATACCTCATATTTATTCCTAAAAAAATAAATCCATGTGTTCGTTGAGAAATCATCTATGAATTAAACATAATACATAGATTTACCTAATAATGGAACATGCATAGCTCCAAATACATCATTGTGTATCAAATCTAAGACCCCCTTTGCTCTTGTAGCACCAGATGGGAATCTTACCTCATTATGTTTATCATATATGAAATGTTCATAGAAATCAAAATCTAAGGTGCAATTAGACATACCTTCAATCATACCTTCACCGTGTAGTGTTTGAAGGCCCTTTTATCCAATATGTTACAGTCTTTGATGTCATAGCATGGTCTTCTTTCCAGGAATAGTACGAATCATTTCTTCTTTATCTCTCTTCTTAGGAACAATAGAACTGTTACACCCACCAGTATAAGTGCTTCCCAACAACTTGTACAAAATTCCACATCGAACTCCCCTCATCAACACCATTGTTCCTTTGATCATCTTGCAAGTGCCCTTTCCCAATAAAGTATCCACACGTGCATCATCCAGCTTACTTACATATATTAGGCTCTTGGCTAGATATGGAATGTGGAGAACTCTAAAGACAATTCTAATCCTTCCATCTTTCAGCAACAACTTAACCCTTCCACGTCCCATGATTTTGGTTGTCGAGTCATCTCCTAGGAAGACATCACCACCATCGTACTTTTCATATTCACTGAACCACTCCCTATGAAGAGTCATGTGAAATGATGCACCTAAGTTGATCAACCGTACATCATGATCTGCATGTGTACCTATAGATGCTAGGTAAACATCACCTCCTTCTTCTATGGAGATTTTCACCTCTGTGGAAGAGGAATTATCAGATCCCTTCGCTTTATCAACATTCTTAGACCTACAATATTTCTTATAATGCCTGACTTTACCAAATTTCCATCATTTCCTCAAAGATTTTCCTGGGGATTTATATCTACCTTTATATTTAGATCTTCCCCCCGAAGAATTAATTCTATTCCTATCCTAGGTACGACCTCTTACAAATAAAGAATATGTGCTATGACTATCCATGTTTTTTCACCTCATCTCTTCAGACAATAATATTGAAATTACATCCTTATACTTCAATGTAGATTGAGTGGTACTACCAATTTCTACAACCAGATTATCCCAGGAGTCTAACAAAACATAACAAATTAATACACTTATCTTATTCTGCAATCATAATATTAATAGAGACAAGTTAAATTACCAGAGTGTTGAAGGAATTTAAATGCTTTTCCACATAATATCCATCTTCCATCCTAAAATGATACAGTTTATTTTGAAGAAAAAACTTGTTTACCATGAACTTTGACTGATACAAATTCCCCAAATTTTCCCATAGTTCTTTGGTTGTAGATTCTCCTGACACATTTAGTAACACCAAATCTTCTAGGCGGTGTCAAATCATACTCCTTTCTCTTCTATTCAACTTCTCCCACTCTTCTTTTGACATACCAATAGATTGAGTAATGGTATTTTGTGTACCAATAGATTGTGTACTAGTAGTTTATGTACTAGTAGGTTGTGTAATAGTATGTTGTGTACCAAGATCCACAACAATCCATTGTTCTTTGTCTACAAGAAGGTCCTCCATCTTGAGTTTCCATAGCTCAAAGTTTTTACGTTGAGCTTCTCAATCTCGATTCTGGAACTGCTCCCCATTCTCTTTCAACACGCGAATCACCGCAATAAAGCTCCCACTGAACCTAGGTTTATCTCGTACTCGCTTGACACGGGGTCAATTCCGACCGCTACCACTATAACCTCCAGGTGCCATACGTATGCCCCTTCCGCAAGCACGGGTAAGTCGGGGGGATTTGAACTTGGAACCTCATCGTACATAACACGCTATATCACGACACTTGCCAATTGAGCTGCCCCCCAGGGGCTAATCACCAACTAATTTTAAATACACACAGTGATCATGTTTTTTCCTTGTGAAGCCAAGTCCCAAAATATAGGTATCAAATTTTTGATACCACATCCTTGGTTATTTCTTTAACCCATACAAGGACTTTTTCAGCGTACATACTAGCTCTTTCTTTCCCTTCATTGCAAATCCTTTTGGTTGCTTCATGTAGATTTCTTCTTTCAGATCCCCATGTGGGAATGTTGTCTTCACATCCATCTATTCTACTTTAGAATCAAAAGCAGAAGAAACATGTAAAATAAATCTAATAGAAGTTAGCTTGGTAACAGGAGAAAAAATTTCACCAAAATCAATTCCCTCTGCCCGGGAATAACCTTTTTCTGCTAATCGAGATTTGTATTTCTCCACTTTTCCTGGTGCATTCAACTTCTTATTAAACACTCATTTTCTTCCAATGAGATTTATTCTACTAGGAAACTCCACTAGATCCCAAGCATCATTCTTGTCCTACGTTGTCGTTTCTTCCACAATGGCCATTTTTCATAGTTTGTCATCCTCTGAATCCACTACCTCCCTAACAATTCTAAGATCATCATCAGTCATAAATAGAGAAAAATTTGAATGTAAATAAGTTGGAGTATACCTTTTTGGTTTTCTTCTTTCTCGAACCGATCTCCTCAATACCGGAGTATGAGGTTATTATTCTTCTTATTCTTTTTCTTCTATAAAGACTGATTCCTTATCCTTCAATTCAAACTCTGTTTTCTCTGGTTCTTCCTTCCTTGGTAGGACTTCTCGTATGAAAACATCTTTGATTTCTCTAAATGCCACATCATGACTGTACAATACCTTCTTTGTTTCTAGGTTCCAAAGCTTATAACCTTCCAGACCATGTTTATAGCCATCAAAGATACACTTTTCATCTTTTTTTTTATCCAGTTTAATCCTATTTTCCTTTGGAACATAAACATAGGCATCACATACAAATACATGAGATGTGTAAGAGAGGGTTTCTTACCAATCCATACCTTGTGTGGATTCTTGTCATCCAAAATTGATGAGGGTGATTGATTGACCAGGTAACACACAGTACCTACTACCTTTGCCCATAATTCCTAACCTAAACTGACACCATTGAGCATGTTCCTTGTTTTTTCCATCATAATCCTATTCATCCTTTTTGTAACTCCATTATGTTGAGGTGTTTATGGCGAAGTATTCTACCTTTCTATACCTCACTTCTTACAAAATTCCTCAAATTCATTTCCGCAAAATTCTCCACCATTATGCATCCTCAACACCTTAATTCTCTTCTCTGTATGATTCTCCACAAGATCCTTAAACTCTTTAAATTTTTCAAAGACTTCATATTTCTTCATGAGTAAATAAATCTATGTATTTCTCAAGAAGTCATCTATAAATGATACATAGTACAGATATTTATCCAGTGATGGAAACAATAGAGATCCAAACACATCATTGTGCACCAACTGTAAAATCCCCTTTACTCTCATAGCACGAGAGGGTGATATTACGTGATTATTCTTCCCATATAAACTAAGTTCACAAAAACAAAAATCCAAAGATAAATTGGTCATACTTTCAACCATACCTTTAATATGTAGTACTCGAATGCCCTTATCTCCAATATGCCCCAGTCTTTGATGCCACAACATAGTCTTTTCTCCAGATATTGTAGGGGTTTTCTCTTCTTCAGTTCGAATCTTAGGAACAAAACAATTGTTGCACCTGTCACTAACAGTGCTTCCCAACAACTTATATAGAGTTCCAATCTGAACTCCCTTCAACAACACCATTACCCCTCGAACCATCATGTAGGTTTCTTTTCCAAACACTGTTTTTACACCTGCGTTGTCCATTTTTCTTATAGAAATCATTTTTTTTTCCAATCCTGGGATGTGTAGAACACCAAGGAGTGTTCTAACCCAAAAATACATGATTTTCAACTTGAATTTTCCTCATCCTACCTTTTTGGTTGTCGATTCATCTCCTAGAAAAATGTCACCTCCATCATACCTTTCATATTCACAGAACCACTTCCTATGGGGAGTCATACGAAAGGATGCACCTAAGTCAACCAACGATGCCTCATAATCCACATGTGTGCTTTAAGAAACTAAGTACACACCCCCTCCTTCCTCAATGGAGTTTTTTTCTTCTATAGAAGGAGCATCATCAAATCCCTTTCCTCTCTCAACACGTTTGGATCTACATTATTTCTTGTAATGTCCTTCGTTTCCACATCTCCAACATACCTTTACAATTTTTTCAGGAGATTTGGATCTTCCCCTAGATTTAGATCTCCCACTTGATAAATTCGATATATTTCTTTCATGGGAGTGTCCTATTGCAAATAAGGCATTTGTTCTCAATCTTTCCATGTTTTCCCTGTTGGTTGTGGAGCCTCAATATCTTCTTGATTTAGAGTTCTTGTTTCAGCTGTGTTTGGATCCCATTTCCTTACGGGGGGTGTAGGGATATTTCCCCTCCCCCCACATATGTCTCTAGGGGGTCTAGGGGGAGGCTATAATCATTGTACCCCCCCCTGGAGGGGGTTCGGGGGTATCATCCCTGAAGATAAAATTGTGGGAAAATTTCGTTGTAAAATATTGTTATTTCGTAGTCAATTTGAACCATTCATCATTAGGTTGCAGATATGACGAAAGATGTTATGTTAGGGTTTTTTTCCCTAGAATGCAACCCTCTTTTATGTATGAGGGAATTGTATTGCAGAAATGTAGTAGTTTTTGTGAAATTGTATTGTTACTGAGAGAGGATATTGTGAGAGAGTGAAGAGGAAGTTACAACAGATGTGTTGTAGGTTGTATCCCTTCCTTTTTCTAGATAATAAAAGAAACAACTGATAATTTCTCCATGGACATAGCCCATACTGGGTGAACCACATATATCTGTGTCTCTATTGTATTTTGTATTTTATATGTTTTATTTCTGCATCTGTTTTATTTTATTTCTCTGCTATACTATTTTCTAACATTTTCACCTCATCTCCTTCGACAATGAGGATGAGATCACATCATCGAAACTTGAAGTAGTTGCATTAATACCTATGGCTACAACCATACTATCCCACAAGTCTGGTAAAGAAAACAATAAGCTGATACACTTATCTATTAGGAAAATATACTTCAACACTAAACCTAATAGAAGAGAGGAAGATAGATTTAAGATAGAAAAAAAATGACAAAGAAAACACATAGTACACAGAGATTTTACCCTAGAAACCCAAACAAGAAAGAAAACATTCCTTGAGCGTCTTTCTCTCTTGTTGTCTTATTCATTTAGAATAAAATGTTACATGCCTAACCTTGGTCTACACCTAAGACACAATCGACATCATACCCTCTTTCCTTACACAAGGACAATCATGTATCCAATTCGACTTACATCTACATGACCAACAATCTCTATCATATTTATCTAAGAATTAAAATCTATAGTATCACATCACACATTATTTATAGGATTGACAATAAGAAAAACCCTAAATAAAGGCGCCAAAAAATGGTTACAGATCCACGTATATAATTGGCTACAAATCTCAAGATTTTGTTACAGTCGACTACTAGTCGGATTACCAGTCAGCTACTAGTCGATCTTCAGTCAGTTGCCACCCAAAATCCTGTTGACCTCTTGTCATGTGACCTCTCGACTTGTTGTCGATCACTTTTGACTTCAACTTTCCTGGTTGTCTTATCTTCCAATTGATCCACCTAGACTTGACTTTCACTGCAAAGAATATAACAACCCAACATTCTCCCACTTGTTGTCTTCTTTGCTAAAACAAGAGAACCTGAACTTTTGTTCATAGACTCGGGGCAACAATGCCCATTGCCTCTCTACACCAAGAGAACTTCACAACACTCATAGACTTGGTTAAGGAGTCTACTATGTTTTCCAACATGTCTACTTTCTCCAACAATATCTTGTTTCTTTCCACCATGTCTCTTATGAAATGGCATTGTACATAAATATGCTTAGTATTGGAATGATAAGTTGGGTTCTTTGCTAGAAATATTGTGCTTTGAATGTTGCAATTTATCTTCGTATCTTTCTTCTAAAACTCGATCCCTAAACACATTCATTGCAAGCATATTGATTCTTTGCTTCCATGAGTGGTTGTCATGTATTTAGATTCTGTTGTTGACAAGGCTACGACCGCCTGCCACTTACTCATCCATTTGATTGCTCCATCGAACATCTTAAACACATATCCACTAGTTGACCTTTGTTGATATATATCTCCAACCCAGTCGATGTCGACAAAGACATGTACATCTATTTCAATGTCAACTCCAAGTTTCCCTTGGTAGCATATAGCATAATCTTTTGTGCCACACAAATACCCAAATACCCTCTTGACAGTTTTCCAGTGCTCTTTTCTAGGTGTCGATATGTATCTGGTCAACACTCCCACTGTATGGGAAATATCTGGTCGAGTGAAGACCATAACATACATTACACTACCAACAACACTTGCATAGAGAACACGTGCCATGTCCTCTATTTCTTCGTGTGCCTTTGGACACTGGTTAGCAGTTAGCCTTGCTCCCACATGAATTGGCACCCTAACAGGTTTTCAATCTTGCATGTTGAAACATTTCAAAATTGTTTCAATATACTTCTTCTGATTCAACCAAATATTTCTAGTTACTCAATCTCTCTTGATCTCCATTCCCAGAATGAAGTTCGATGTACCAAGATCCTTCATGTCAAACTTGGAGGATAGCTTCTTCTTCACCTCCTTTATTGTGTCCATGTTGTTTCTTATCAACAACATGTCATCGACATACAATGCTACATATATGAAACACCCGCCTTCTTCCTTAGAATATATGCAGTGGTCAACTTTACTTCTAACAAATCCCAAACTAAGGATGTATGTGTCAAACTTTTGGCACCACATCCTTGGTTATTGCTTTAGACCATAAAGGGATCTTTTCAATTTGCACACTAGATCTTTTTTTACCTTTACTATAAATCCTTCAGGTTGTTTCAAGTAGATTTCTTCTTCCAGGTCCCCATGTAGGAACGTTGTCTTCACATCCATTTTCTCTATTTTAAGATCAAATGTTGCAGCCAGAAACATTAGTACTGTAATGGAAGTTAATTTTGCAATAGAGGAAAAAATATCATTGAAGTCAACTCCTTTGACTTGGGAATATCGTTTTTCTACCATTCAAGCTATGAATTTCTTGAATTGACCTATTGCGTTCATCTTCTTATTAAATATCCACTTGCTATTGATGAGATTTCTTCCACTAGGTGATTCAACTAAATCCCAAATCTCATTCTTGTGCAAGGATTCCATTTCTTCGACCATGTCATCCTTCCAGAGTCTACCCTCTACTAATTCAACTGCCTCCCTGACCAACTTGGGCTCCTTGTCAGTGGTTGTTAACACAAATGCAGAATGGAAGTCTGGTGAACTGTACCTCTCAATTTGTTTTCTTACTCTCTCATACCTCCTTACAAATGGGGTCGATTGTTCCACCTCTTCACTTGATTCATTCAACTCATCTGAATCATCTTCTTCTTCGTTCCTAAGTTTAAACTTCACCTTCTCTGGATTTTCCTCTGTTTGAACCACTTCAGACTCAGATTTCCTTCCGACTTCTGTAAATACCACATCTCGATTGTACATTTTTCTCCTTGATATAGGATCCTAGAGCTTATATCCTTTCATTCCTTCTTTGTATCCAATGAAAATAAACTTGACTTCCTTTGTGTCCAGATTGCTCCTCTTTTCCTTGGGAATATGCACAAATGCATCACGACCAAATACTTTGAGATGTGAAAGTGAAGGATTCTTACCAAAAAATGCCTCATGTGGATTTGTGTTGACTAGTGCCAATGAAGGAGACATATTCACCAAATATTTTGCAGTGTTGACTTCCTCTTCCCAAAATTATTATGTGAACCCAACACCATTGAGCATGCTCCTTGCCTTGTCCATCAATGTTTTGTTCATTATTTCAACAACTCCATTTTGTTGTGGGGTATATGGTGTGGTATTTTGGTGTGATATGCCACACTACTTGTAGAACTACTCAAACTCCTTTCCACAAAATTTACCACCATTTTCAGGTCTCAACACCTTAATCTTCTTATCTGTCTAGTTTTCTACAATAGATTTAAACTCTTTGAGTTTCTCGAAAACCTTTGATTTCTTCCTTAGAAAATATATCCATTTCTTCCATGAAAAATCACCTATGAAGGAGATGTAATACAAGGATCCACCAAGTGAAGGCATTGTTACAAGGCCAAACACATCACTATGAACAAATTCTAGAATCCCCTTTGCCCTTCTTGCTCCAAATGGTAACCTAACCCGATTTTGTTTTCCATATATGAAATGTTCACAAAAATTGACTTCTAAATTACATTCAGGAAAATATCTGACCATACCTTTGTTATGAATAGATCAAATTTCTTTTTCTCCAATGTGTCCCATCCTCTCATGGAATATCATGGTTGGGTCGACTTGATGGAGACTTGTCGAGTTGGTTTGAAACGAATAAGCCTGAGATGAGTCAAGCCAAGTCGAAGTCGATTTGACTTCAGGAACAAGGATGTTATTACATCTAGCCAAGTAGACATTCCATAACAACTTGTATAGGGTTCCAATTCGAACTCCTTTCATTAAGACCATAGTACCTCTGACCATTTTTCACGTATCCTTCTGAAATAGAGTATGCACTCTTGCATCACTCATCTTGCTGATAGATATCATGTTTCTTTCTAAAATTGGAATATGTAGCACACTTGGAAGGGTTCTACTCCTCCCATCCTGCAGTATTAGTCAGAATCTTCCTTGTCCAACAATTTTGGTTGTCGGGTTGTCCCCCAAGAACACATCTCCCCCTTCATATCATTCATATTCACATTGTTAAGCCCTAATATTGGTTCATTACCCCTTAATTGGGGCATATCATATTAGAAATGTTATTTTATTTATGTCGGCTTTAGGTCATTAGTTGTAATTATACCTCCTAGTCTCCTATATATACCAAGGAGACATTTTCATTTTGAATCATCTTGTACTTGAACATTTAAGTGGGGTAAAAGGAGGTTTCCCCCTCAAAGAGGCTTATTATATGAAATTATCTCTTTTTCAAGGCGTTGAGGTTTTTCAATGCTATATTGATATTTGGTTCTTAACATATGGTATCAGAGCTCAAGGTCTTGGGGTTTCACTGCTACATCTGAGACACCTTGGCATTTTCACTATAATTTTTTTTCTACAACATTTCTGAAGGAACAAATTGGAGGATATTTAGTAGACAGATCAAGGTACGTTGGGTTCAAAATTCATATCCTAAGGCCTTATACTTTCGGAGCTAAATCCTATACAAGATAGGGTTTTGGAATCATCCTAAACTAAGTCATTGCAAAATTTTTGCTATAAACCATTTTTTGTAATGTTTTAGACCCTGAAATCTGGAAGCTGTTTACAGAAATTAGTAAGGTACCTGTGGTAAAAATTTCATCTTCTGGGTCATCTTAAATTTGTAGATACACCCTGTCTAAGATAGGGTATCTGACTAGTCTCAAGAAGGTGTTCCAAGTAAAACAATCATAACTTCTTCCTAGAGTATCCAAATTGAGTGGGACTTATTTCATTGGATCGTGGATAGTCTGTAGTATTTCTGGTGCAAGTTTCAGAATTTTATATCAATTATTTTTTGCGGGGCATGCTATAAAAGTGAGATCTCCTAGAAATGCCAAAAATTGGCAAGTTGTGGGGAAGTTACTGTAAATTCCACTTGGCACATCCAATTTTGATCAGACTTGTGGCATTGTAGAGAAGAAATATCAGAGAACTACATAAAAGAAAGTTTCATAACCATATGGGCCGAAACTTGGGAAATACAACAAAATAAATATTGTCTAGCAGAACCACCTCAAAATCAAGGTTCAAAAGTGATACTTGGCCAACATGCCACCCAAAAAAGGGAACTTCTACACCAAATAGGTCTCTAGACAATCCTACTTGGACTCTTGATGAAGGTGAAGAAATGCGTAGGGACATAAATGATTTACAGAAGAAGATAGTAACAAAAGATGAACTACAAGAGATGATGGAGGGTTTTAAAGGGGAGATCATGGAAGTATTGAAAAATTTTGTAACAGAGAAGACACCTGAAAGTGAAAATGAATCCCATGAAATTCATGATGAGGACACAAGGAAGGTGAACCAAGAATGGAGAAAATCCAACTTTGGTTTGAAGACCAACCACGTTCCTAAGATTGATATGAGGAAGTTTGATGGCAAGGACCCAATCACATGGATACTTCAGATGGAGCAATTCTTTGATCTCCATAATGTGCCACATACACA